>JAPYZN010003525.1:0-10095 GCA_030522865.1 Psyttalia lounsburyi | reverse complement strand
TATTTTTTTTGGACAACACCGCTAACCGCGTGGTGACGAATAAAACTCGTAGTGACTCTCAAAATTAACTCGTGTGTGAAAGTGCAGTTCTTTTCCTTTTACCCACCAATTCCCTTTTCTCATCGCCCGCTCATCCCTCCCTAGCCAAACCAGATCCGGCTCATTAACCTAACGGTTAATTAAACAACAATACCGGATTTATAATTCTTCGTGATAGTTTTCGCTGCAATCCGTTTTCCGAGACAGGCCATTTGAAAACTTAAAGAAGGAACCTCTTCGATGAATGATGAATTTTGAACACACTTTCTTAAAGGAATTGATGATGGTGAAAAAGAAACAAAACAAGGCTAGGCTTCTAGAATGCTAGAAGAAGGACTATTCAAATGAATAATCTACTAGCACCTTAGTATGGTGGTGTCGGTACTAACTTAGGATTCAAAGGGCATACACGAGTAGCACGTGAGGCCACGTCGAAAGTAGATAGGATATCAAATAACCGGGTCATTTTTCCATTCTCTAAACTTTTCGGCCATTTGCAAGCAGTGGTTGACGAGGCGAATCAAAGTACATAAACAAAATTTTTAGTGTAAAAAAACGATCAGCTCTTCAACAATTCCAACTCTTTTACTTTACTTTTATAATCTGTGAACGCTTGACTATCTATTCACTATCGATTCACTAATCCATTGATTCTTGTTCAAATTCGAATGCCTGCTGGACATAAATATCACATAGAAATCGCATCTGCTTCATCGTGCAACCTCTTGTACGACATAAGGACAACAAAAACATACAAAGATTCGCAATTATATAGGATTTGGTATTATTCAAATGACAAATGATTCTTTTATTGAATGCATATTTTAGAAAACAACTGAAATACTGTAAAAAAACAAAAAAAAAATTTGTAAAAAAGATAGCCAAGTAACCATTTTCATACGCCGTCTCCTAAGAGAATTCGAAAACAAACAATATTTAATGAGTTGATCTAAAATGTAATGTTGATCTAAAATACACTCAATGGATGGATTGGATGAAAAATTAAAAAATAACTGAAATAAGAAATTGCGCCAAGATTGAGAAGTGTTTTTTCCCTGCAATAATGCTAGTTTTTCTCTGTCACCTACACTTCTAGAGATTTTATCTTAGATCTTATCTTTAGTCTAGGCTGATCAATGACAACTCAATATTAATCGCATTGAGTTGACCTTCTCAAAGTTACAATGTTTTTATTCGCAAATAAAGATATGGTTAATCGAGGAAGAGCACAAAATAATTTACTTTAAAGCTCTCCCTTCTACACATAAATTAAGTATTTCTTAATAAGTATGTTCATAGAAAAAATTCATTGTCTTCATTTTATTTTTTCTATTAATAGGTACTAAAACTGTTTTTTTATCCTAAATTTCTCCTAAATTTGCCAAGTCAAAGAACTCATTCCCGCTCCCAAACAACGGCGGCCACACAAGCACAATACTCTGTCATTTAGTTCCTTGACAACCATTCCGAGGCGCTAGGGATACCTTCGGACAGTGACATTGCCGTAATACAGAATAGTCTATTTAGTTACTATAGAGATCAGTCCATCAACCCGACCGTGTGCTTGGCAAATGAAAAATGAATGATGCAGTCTAATTATGCTTATTCGAATTTAGGAATATTTTAAAAATTAGTTTTACGATTTGGGGAAAATTGATATTTGCATTATAAATTGATTAAGTTATGATATCTAGCTGGCAAACAAACAAGGGACAAAACGAATCAAATACTTAATAGCTGCGGAATGATTGGGGAATCGATTTCTGATTCTGAAATCGTGTGGGGAAGAACGAAACTTTCACAATTAATTAATTTTGATCGATGAAAAAAGAGGCTGGTGGAGAAGGTGAGGGTTGGCCGTCAACTAGACAGACAGTGTCATTCTTAATAGACTCGACCCTCAGGATGATGACGATGAGGAGGCGGGAGTTAGCGAGCGGGTTATCGACGACGATCGTCTCCCGACTGATTCCATCCTGCCTTCCAAAGGGACAGGAAGTCCTCGAAGATGATGATAGTGCCCAAAAAGGTCGAGGAGATCATGAACAATGGCGAGAAGGTGGTAATTATCTCTGATTGCATGCAGTATCTCGCCCTTATTGGCGAACATCTGGTGAAAAGTTCAGAGATTAATGCGAATAAGTTTAAATTTTACACTAGAAGTACTGAACCATCATGTTTAAGCACTTCCTGTTCCTTTGAAAGACCGGATTGTCGAGACGAGACGTCGACCGATCGAGACGATCGACCTCAACGACCCTCTCCAAAATGTAAACTTACTCTCCTGTATGGGGAATTCTCCTGGAAGCCAAGATGGTGAACGACCAGAGGTTTGAGGAGTTGGCGCAGCGCGTGCTGGACGCCGCTGCGGAGGCCCTGAGTCGGACTGGCCGAGAAAGCTGCCTCGGTGGTCCTCAGCCCGCCCCACAGGAGTCGCCCGTCCAGCCAGTGGCCACGCCTCTGGTATTCGCCCCGCCCACTGACGGGTAGGAGCCAGGGCGGAGACTCCCGAAGGAGTCCGAACCTTCTAAGTCAGTAATTTCGTAGCCCGACAACTAGATGGCCACCCTGGTAACAGTTCTGGCTGAGGCCTTGGCCAGAAATCCAGAGCTCCGCGCTCGAATGCACCAACAGCTGTTGCCCTGGGTGAATCTCCGAGGTGCCAAAGGTTGTTTCCCGAGGGTAAACCTTCGAAGAGGGGTCCGATGATTACCCGGCCAAAACGTATGGACTCCTTAAAGAAGGAGAAAGGGCTTCGCCGTCAGCTGGTGCAGCATGGCGGCGAAGGGCCGGTAGACCTCCCTAAATGAGAACGAATCCCCAAGCGCAAAGCACCTAGTGACGTCGAGTCCGTCTCTAAGAAGTCCTAGCTTGGGGACGAGTCTCACCCTCAACGGATAGCACCGGCTAAGAATTGCCATAAGCCCGGCCATGGTAGCAAAGAGTGCCAGGCGCCGCTCTCCACATATTATTGGAAGTCCGGCCGACCTGGCAAGCAGACAAGGGCCTGCATCCCATACCAGGAGGAAACAAAGGCCACGGCTCCTTGGATCCCAAAGTTCAGCCGAAACATCTCCCAAAAGATCTTTAAGACGATGGCTCTTGAGAAGAAGCAGCCATCGTCCGTGAAGGAAGCGTCGGCGACAAGCCAGCCTGGACTCTCAAGGGAAAAAGACCCAGCCCAATCTCGTGGAAGTGCCATAAGTCGGAGTAGGCCCTCAAGAGGCTGACAGCAATGGGGAATCTGCGCTGTTATGTCCCAAATAACATTACAAAATCTCTCTGATGATTCGGATAATATAAAGTGACGAAGGTGGCACGTATTATTCGAAACAACAGAGAATGAAGAAATATTAAATAACGTCGAAATACTTTCAACAATGTTATGTAGATAACTGGGGTGCAGCGTCAGCCCATTGCGCCCCGACGTCTGGCCATCACGCTCACCTCGAGACATCACCCGATGCTTCGTAGCTGCGCGACAATGACAATGACCTGATGCAATCGAATAAACAGAGTAATATAAAAACTCGTGAATTCGATGCAACGTGGTCATTTAATTCACCGAGTGTCGAGTAACTTACTTCGACTTTATAATTACCTGATACCTTCAGTTCAGAGCGAGTTCTTATTTTTACGATAAATGTTAATTTATCAAGTTATTCATTAAATCTCAAATAAAAATAATTATTCGGAGTATTCAACCTGGTGTGTTATAATCCTTAATCGAACCCTATCTGTTCGGGTCCATTACAGTGCCACAAGGCGCAGTAACGGACCCTCCGTGCCTCCGAGGGCAAGTCAAAGCCCTCGGAAAAGGAGGAGGACCCCAAACCCACCTGAGAGGTGCGGGCACCTCACCAGCGGCGAGGAAATTTTTTTATTTCTCCATCGCTGGCAGATGGAATTGTGTGAAAACACCATCAATTTCGTCCACCTCATTAGGAGGTGAGAATAGTTTCGTGGCCTCAAAACGCCATGAAACAAGTCAGCCCGTCGGAAGGACTCTCAAAAGTCCCGAAGCCGAAAACGTCGCGGTGAAAGCCCCGCATAAACTGCTTCACAGTTGTGTATTTTACACTCAGGTGTGCAAACCGCCAAACTGGGGTAGTAGGCGTCCCCGGCCACTTCCCCGAAGCAAAAAGCATTGGTACATTACTAAATCGCTGCCCACCGTCGGTAAGTTACCGAACCCAACAGCGGTCGGTATCTGATGGAGAACGACGGTCGATAATTTACCGCATCTAGCACGGCCGATAACCATATGGGCGAATAGCGAATGGTCAGCTGCGAAAGGTAACTCATTCGAGTCAAACCCGAGGGGGCGCCACCAGGCAAGAAATTTTGCATTTTTCACTGGAAACGCGGAAAGTCCGAATTGTTTGGAGAAAAAAACCCAGGTAAAAAGGAATTCTGGGAACAAACGAAGTTCTTGGCAACCTAAAAAGGGAAAAATAATTCCAAAGGTAGACGGCACTCCAGTGGAGAGTAGAGAAAGGGGATAATTCTCATTTTTCCGCCAAAGCTGAAGGTGGGAGCCTAGAAACCAGAGAATCGTAAGAGAATTTAAATTTTCATGACTTCTCGAGAAGTCCCGTGGATCCTAGAGGGCGCGATAGAACAGAAGAGTGGGGGAGCCGCCCACCTACTGAATTTGGGGCATATAAGATGCTGCAGAAGCCTCATTCAATGGTTTTCTCTGCTCAGGAGCACTGAGTGCAATACACTCTAGAACCTGCCAGAGGAAATTTCCTCCATTAGCTACCACGATGATACCCATTAAGCCTAGAGACGATGGCACGAAGCTCCTCGAATCGGATAGCACCAGGGAACTGCATCCGATCGAGGGAGACCCGGAGGGCAAACCATTGTCAACCGAGATAAAGTCCAAAATTAAGACGTTGAGCGTCAGTCAGAGGGGCACGAATGGGCAGGACCTTACTGGGAGCTCGTCTAACGAGGAGAAGAGGAAAGTCGACCCTCGCTAACAGGGGGAACGGCTACTCCCAGCTTAGGGAATGTTCATGTCGGGTAGAGACCAGTCCTTTACCCCACAGGGAATCCCAGCAGGTGAAGGTAGCGGCCTAAATTCACAAAAGGCTGCTTCAAAAGCCCTCCTGGGGCATAATAGGCTCCTGGAGGAACAGGGTCGGGCCGCGGGCGTACTCGACGCTCCAGCGGCACCCGAAAAGAGGGTGAGACCCTCAGGAAGTTAAAACGGGAGTGAAACAACAGCCAAGAGGCTGGTGGAACCACCACCCCGACAGACAAGACGCCAGGCCTCACGTTGACGGAGGCCACTTCATCTCCAAGAAAGCTGCTAAAAAGAGTCCAGTGTCTCGAGCGGGAATTAACCGGCCGAATTGGGCTACAGAATCCAAGAGTCGAGGAAAGGGTACCCCAGCAACCACCTCGAAGGAAATCCGAAATGAACTTCAAAGAGTTCCTAGCCCCTACAAAGGGTCGGTCACGAGGAGTGGTACCACGCACGCCTAGACATAGACAACCGCAATACTCCTCTGACGAAGGGAGCGAGGGCGATAGTCGCCCTCGATACGAGCAATACCTCAACACCCAGATGGCGTTGGAAGCGTCGAAGCGATAGGGAGTTGGTTTTTCTGGAGGTCCTGATGATGACATCGAAGACTTCATCTCCCGAATAGACGACGTGATGAAGACCCTGCGCACCCGGGAAACTGATCTCCTGGACCTTCTGAGAGGGTACTTGTGAGGGAGTGCACTCACGTGGTATCACCAGGTCTATGTATTCTCCTGGGAGGATACGTAGCAGGCGTTTTGAGAGAATTTCGAGGAGTTCGATTGTCAGGTCGCGCTCTACGAAGAGATTATGCGTCGTCGACAAGGCGAAGATGAGCACGTGGCAGAATTTATCGCCAGCCACCTCAAGGGTCTTTCCGTTCGAACGGACTCTCGGGGGCCTGAGAAACAGACGTATTTGTATCACAAAACCTGGCGGAAGTACCGAATCAGCTGTAACCTCACTGCAAATGCCACGCTTAAGGCGCTGGAAAAACACGCGATGAAGCAAGAAACATTGTACGCAAGTGCAAGGAAATGGCAGCCGGCCAGGCGGCCGAAGAAATCTCTGTGCCCTAGCTTCGTGTACCGTGGCTCTAAAACTCAGAGAAATCCTCCGAGAGCAACACTCAGGTGAATACTACGTGAGTCAGAAGAACAGGAGCCGCCAAGAGATAGCGAGGATCACCTGTTCTTCGAGGAGCTCGAAGTAGCACACGCCCTCCAAGGTCACGGTGGCCGAAGGACTCTTCTATCACAATTGAGACCAAAGGGGACACTCTTGGCGCATCTGTACAGCGCCAAGAACAGTATTTTGCTACGTATGTGGCAGAAAAGAGATGCATTGCCCACGATGTCCAAGATGCAACCCAAAAAAGGCGGAACCGGCAGCATAAGTGAAACGCTCATGCTGCCGCCAGTCTCGCAAACGGCGACTCCCTCAAAAGGCACGGGTGAAGCAACTACGACACCTGAGGAGGAGCCCGTCAATGGCTGCCGGAGTGAGAGACTAACTCTGGATGCTCTGATGGAGCCTCTCAGTTTGTCATCGGCAGAAGTGTATTGTTGCGGACACCGCAGTTGAAGTTAGGATCTGGTTATTAAAAGGCAATTCGACAAACCAAAAGTATTATTACCCACGGATTGTGGGAAAGAGGATACTCCACTTTGCATACTAGAAATGTGAACATGTGGAAATAGGCACGGCTATCGCCCCAGACCTCCGTGTAGAACTAGCCAACCGGTGAGGAGAAGGAACCATCTGGACGGAATGACCTTAAGTGGAGATCACATACTTTTGCTCTTCACCCAAATTTAACGATCAAGTAACACCTAAGTGCAGAAGAACTTGGTTTGTTACCATAAAATATCATAATCTCCAAAACAGAGTAGACTTCCGCATTGACAGTAGAAGTGATGGTTTATCACTTCCTGAGTCGAGACGAGCACAGAAGACGCACGTGCACGATAGCTCGAGATCACAGGAAAATGATCCAACTCTAGTTTACCGAAACCTCAACATTCTTCGCTCTCTCTCTCTCTTTCTCTCTCTTACTCGACTGAAGTCACTAGATGAACAGATATTCTTCTACTCCTTCTTGGTCAAAGATGGATACCGAAAGCGCGCGTGGATTCCAGAAAAATCTTCCGACCCCAGCTTAGAGAGATCGGCCGACCTCGTTCTTCTGGACTACCAAAAAGCATACGAGCCACTCACCCCGCGCTCAACAATAAAATTCCACTACGACTTCTGTGTTAAAAGCCGCGGAGGGGACTCATAGATGCCTATACTCGTGGAGCGCGCAAGTGACCCTGACAAGAGCGTTTCCCTATTTTCAGCATATACAAAAAAAACGACCTTCTTCGGACAAATTCCAATGTCTCGAAGAGGGGGGACCCAGCATAGAGACAATTTTTGGGTCCATCTGTATAGAAAGGGGTGAATCCACCCGCCCGCTCTCAGTCAATTTTATAAAATTTTACAAGTAACACCGGAACCCTGGTCTTCGATACCCCGGTCGTCGATATACCGTTGCTGAACCACTCTCAGTCTAAATTTTACAAATTGCACTCAGTCGAGTTTCGAATAATTCGCAATTAACTTCGGGACCCCCGTGCTCAGTACCGCACCTTCAAATCATATACCAGTCTAGAGTCCAGTCAGTGCTCCACTCTCCAACCCATTTTTTGTAACGTATTGGAACCTCATTCCAAGTTGACCCCCGTGTCTGTCGACTACCATCGGAGCTTCACCAGAGACAACAGAAACAACCACTTCATCTCAACGGCAAACACCTTCACCACCTGAGCCATCCGCTTTCATCGAGACCTTCCACTAACTCGACTCTTCTGCATTCTCGACCTGACGAGAACCCCAGCCTTCAAGCAGAGTCATCGGAATTCCGAGACATCGAGCTGAGTGATCGTACCCTCCTCTTTTGAAATTTCCATCAATTGTAAGTCACAACACAACACAATTTTGACACTACTCTTCTACCTCCAAATTCTACCCGTTTCCCTCGGTTTTATCTTGGATTTTTTTTTTCTTGTATTTTCCAAGGTGTCAATAGTGAATAAATTCCACTTTTTTATATAAATGACGGGATTCAGTGCGTTTCTCTTCGTAAAGCGAAGCTTTACGCACGAGTTTCACTTTACGCACGAAAAATGGTACCGAAAAGTGAACTTTTTGGGCAGGTATTGCAAAAAAGTTTTTTTGTAATTTTTTTATAGGATAAAATCATATACCGAAAAGGGCCACTACATCACGTCTCCAACGCCTTGTAGATGGGACGTGTTATTTCAGTCACAAAGTTTTCCGGATTATTTTGGAGGTCGGTCAAGCGCCACAAGAGTCACTTCAAAGAAGATAGACCAAAGTAGAGGCTCAGTTCTCCGGGTTTAGGCGACCCCCCAAGTGAAGTTAGTACCCTCCCAGCAGAGGGATGGCGCCACGGTAGACTGATGGCCGGGTAACTCGGCTGGCGTTGTTAACTCGGCAGTAGCACTCCCGCTGTCATGGAAATAGGATGGAGGATGGAATATAGTTCTCATTCTCAATGTTTTTTGTTAATTTTCAGCCAATAGTCGTCATAGAGAGCATTAACATGCTCTCTCTGACGTCTAATAACTAAATAAAACACATCCATTTTTTATATTTCGTTAGTTCTAGATAACGTATATACCTAATAAGAAATCATTTGGATTTAGGTGAAAATTTTTATGGAAAAATGATTCTCCCTTCTGCGAACCAACGAAAAAAGTAATTAAATGATAATTTATATTTCCATGTTTCATGGAAAACCATTTTAACAAATTGAAAAATAGGAATAGGAGATTTAACAAGGCTTCATTGTCTTAAATGAATATTTTGCGAAAATCATATTCAGAACCCTATAAGATGCCCTGGCGTTTGGCTAACGCCAGCGTTTGTCACGATATGGGCGCCGGTTCGATTCCCTGTAGATTAGTTTTTTTTTTCAACTTTCGCCACCTTTTTTTTTAATTTGGTGGAATACCACCAAATTTAGATAGGAAAGAAAAAGAAAATGTTGTGGGAATCACTAGGCTCGAGCGGGGGGAGGAATTAATTCTTTGGGGGTCACAAGCATGGCTCTCATTTCTTCATTTTCTTCAACGTTTCCTCCTCCTGGGAACTGCAACACTCCTCCTGGGAACTGCAACACCTTCGTTTCCTCATTTTCATGATAATCCAGTTGTTGAATTCGTTTGAAACTGATAAAGAATATGATCAGCGGAGAACAATGTACTCTTGGAAGTGAACAATTGATCAACATCTTCAATACTTCAAGTGACTACGACTCAAATCTCTTTCAAATGTACTTTTTTTTTAAATATTTCCCTCTCTTGATGACGTTTATATCCCTCAATACTTGAGAAATTGAAAATTGATTTTTTGACAGATCAGGAGGGCCTGGAGGGGAGCAATAATTTTTTTGTGGGTCGCGACGAATCGAAACAATTTTTTTTTTCGGTGATTAGGAGGATCTTCCGGAGGGAATTTTTTTTGGGGGGAACACGAGTGATATCGTGGCCGCAAATTTGGTTTTGGGGCCTTCCGAGAGCCAGGAGGGGTGGAAATAATTTTTTTGTGTATCACGACGTTCACGAGGGGAAGAAAAACAATTTTTTATGAGCCGAGAAATTAATTTTTTTTGATATTTCAATACTCATGAGGGGGGATAAGAAATAAAAATAATTGAGAGGGAGAAAATAATTGTTTTAGGGGGTGGCGAAACAAATGTGATCATCTAAAATAATTTTAACTGTAAAAAAAACGGTAATTGTGACTTAATACGCCTCCCACTCCATCGCAAATTTTATTTATCGGGTATTATTACCCTAGTGTTAGCGATCAATAATCGCCAAGAATCAGGCTGCGGACTTTAAAATTACCGCTTTTACACTAGTTCAAAAAGTTGAAAAATATTGAAAAAGACAACATTTTCCAATATTCGAAAACTTTTCGTTCTAACACCAAGAATGATCCTCGAGGAA
>JAPYZN010003523.1:0-15155 GCA_030522865.1 Psyttalia lounsburyi | reverse complement strand
GGCTGTTGGGGATGTTGGTGGGAGGTTTTGGATTGTGGGGATGTCTTAGTTTTGATTTTGCTCAGGGCTTTTGGGGGTGATTCAACTTTTGGGGTATTTATGATGGGGAGGAGGTGGGAAACGTGAAGTGTGTTGTGGAAGTGCAGGAGGTTAGAATGGTTGTTACAGTGTGACCCGAGTTACCGCTAGTTTTCGAGAAATGTTGGGAGAGTGAGGAGGTTGGGGTGATTAGGTTATTTCGAGATCGAAGGGCTACCACTCGATTGTTCTTGTTTTTTTTGGGGGATTTGGTTTTTGGGGGGATTGTTGGGGATATTGGTGGAATTTTTGGGGTTCATTTGTTTTGTGTCATTCGTTTGTGGTGAACGGAACAGTTGGGCTTGGCTAATTCTGTGATGATTAATGGACGTGGACGTGGGTGGGTGATAAGAATTTATAGATGAGTGGTTTTTTTCTTCTCTTATTTGCAGGAGACACGTAGAATGGAAGCCATGGATTTGGACGGAGACGCTGTCGTTGATCTCAGTGTTAGGTGAGATGTTATTTTGTTTATTGTTTTCAATGCTTTTCAATATTATTCGGAATTTGTAGTGAATGGTGATTAGAAATGGAGTAAAATGCAGTTATCGTACGACAGGTGTTTAAATAAAACAACAGGTTTTACTTATCGCCATGTGGCACATTTTTTCCTTCACGTGTTGAGCGTTAATACGAGGTGAGGCGAAATGAGAAGGATGTGGAACTTTTTAATATGCCTGATGTATTCTTATTTTTACGACGTTCTCCAGTTGTTAGATTGAAATTTATTTACGCAAATTCAATGCTTTTATTTTTAAGATTACAAATTATTTACATTTTATCGGCGATTGCAGGAGATTATCATAAGTTGTCTGATGAGGGGAATACATTTATTGGACATTAATAAATTGTTTGCATTCTCCATTTGTTCAGTAGTCAGTGGACTCTTTTTTTTAGAAAGTTGGAGAGTTTATTTGTTAATTGAGTGACCTGAAACTGTCAATTGATTTTTCTTAGGCGTAATAAATTCATTCGACAGTTCCACATGTTCTCAGCTTCGATTTGACAATCCAAGTCATCTCTAGTCAATTCAATTTTTATTCATTGTGTAATTAAACATGGGGACAAAATTATGAAGTGTATTTTATTTTTACAACTTGTCAAATAGTCATCATCGTTACCTTGCCATTATTACAAGAATTCTCGTTGAAGAATGTCTCGTCGGCCATTAAGAAAGTCATTAAAAGTCAATTTGCTTTGTTCTTGGCAGTGTGAGAAGGGATTCCCCATCAGTCCCATCAAATCCTCCAGTCGATGGTGGTGTACCTTTGGACCTGGGTATTCACTGTCAGCCATCGACAGCTGAGAACAATATTCCCGAGCCCAGAAATATCCAAAACTCATCCCGAGGCATTTTAGCACCTAACAAATCGTCTGGAGATGACAGACGACCTAGACGAAATCTCAGACCGAGAACAGAAAGAAGTTATGCCGAGAGTCCTGACGAGCCTAGACTAAATGGTTATGTTAATGGTAATACATCGGACAGTGACGAGGGCGAGATGCCACCACTGCTGCCGATCAAGGAATTGTCCTCCGACGAATTGGCGGAGAGGGAGAGAACCCTGAGGAAGCTCAGGGAGGAGCTGAGATCGGAGGAGATGAAATTAGTCTTATTGAAGAAACTTAGGCAGTCACAACAGCTCAAAGAAAATATCGCTGCTGTACCTAAGACGGCTAATAAATTGCCACCGCCTGTAACAGTACAGCCAGCACCGCACAGGTATATTCATAAATTTATCTTGGAGAGGTCCTTTGACAAGCGCTCACTCCCGGTACAAAATTATCCTGGCAGTGTAAACACAATGACGACCCTAGGGAAGATTGAAACAGTAGATTTTGTCTCTCGGCTTCGCCTCGGGGCCGCCAATCGCATCAGCCGAACATTCTCGTCTCACAAGTATCAAACAATAGTTTTTCCTCACTTTCTTTTTTGCTTCTGCACATTATCAGCACAAAAATATTCGATACTCGTGAGAAAAGGGTTTAGTGGCTCCGGGGATGATATCGCCTTCGGCTTCCAACGGAAGTTGCAGAAGAAAAGATATCCTCGCAAAAATAGAATTGACAATATGACAAAATTGCACTTCCTTCTACTGCTCATATTCACATTTGGTCAGATTAAATTACGGAATTTATTTGTCCATCCGTTGGTGAATTAGAATAATCAAGATGGAGAGGATGGTTATACCGCTGGTGGGATCATTGATTTATCAAACACTCGTTGGGGTTTGTGAAGCAGAAATTAATGAATAGTCAATTCAGGGGATTGAGGGGATTTTTTATACCCCTGGATTCATTTCAATCGAGTTACCTGGGTAATGGACTACTTGAAGGTCCGTTCTGCTCCTTTTTTTTCATTTTTGTCCCCAGATTTCACGGAATTTCTCGGAATCTGCTGGTCATTACAGTCATTTACGGGGCTACTAATTACAGCCGAAAACAGGCATGAAAAAGTGTGATCTAGGGGTCAGATAAAACTTCATAATATCTAAAATGTCGGCAATTAAGTCGCCAGTCTGTGTGATTTTCAGAGAAATTATCATTTGTGTTTGTTTGACGACCGAAATTCGGCCGCCATATTGGAGAATTTTCTCGTGGTTTTGAGGAAAATAGGTGTCCGTTAAATGTACATTCCTATAGTCTAATTATCACTATTCCCCCGTCAGATCTAATTGCCTACATAATAGATATTATGACCTTTCGTCTGACCCCAAGATCATGATTTTTCATGCCTGCTTTCGGCTGTAATTAGAAACCCCGTGAATCAGCAGATCTGCTGGAAAATTCTGGGAAGAAAAATCATTTGAAAAATCGAACAGACCGGGTCGTAAGAAACTAATGTCTACACCGGAAATCCTTCGTAATTTTTTTATCGTTCCGATGAGTTTAGAAACATTCAGAATCTTATTTATTGAAATTTTAGATCGATTTCCTTTGCCTCTTTACAATATTGAATTATGTAATGAGGAAATTTAATGGGCACGTTTCCGGCGGTTTTAGGTCGTTATTATGGCCTCTGAAAGATTTAATACTTTACATTCATTTAGTTCGCTCTTTTATTAATAAAAATTTCAATCTTATTCAATTGTGCTCGATCGATGCGATTTGTCATTAATTATTACATATTAACCGGATGATTGCATTTCCACTGGAGACTATAGTTTTTGACATGGTCTCTGACAGCTTCAATATTTAATAATTTTAATTGTATTTGCAACGATCAATATTTTAATTTAATTCGACGTCATCTCAGCAATTAATATTTACTAAAAAAATTAATAGAAATTATTAATTCAGAGTCGCTCCGGAAATGTGGCATTAGTTAATAACCCTCAGCAATTGAATTTCGAATATGAACTATAATTATCTCCTTCACTTTCAACATTCAATTTTTCAAATATTTTCTACACTTCAATTCATAAGAAAATACGAATTATTGACTCAATTGGTCATTGCAAATGTGATTTCTAGTAATTATTAAATCCTGGAGTCCCTAATTCATTACCGAATAGTAATTATCGATTAATCATTCATTTAACCAGCCATTGATTAATATTTTCTGCATTAAAAAAAATTAGTTTGACTGCTAGCAAATAAAAGCCAATAAAATCTTGGAAAATTCATCGATTTTTGCTTTGCGAATGTCTGGAGAAGTAATAGCTCTCGATAAATTAAACCGGCAAAGTTTGTGGTAGAAAATTCTCTGAAGTATTCAGTAGATCACCTGGAAATGAGTTTCCCCGAGGGAGGCATTTCCAAGGGCAACCAAAAGAGCAAAACATTTTTTTTTCATTTGAAAACGAAGTTTAAAAATAGAAGTAAAATGTTATCAGCATATCCCCTGCTCTGTAAGGATAAAGAAAGAAGAGAACCGGGAGAGGAGGAGATACTGTAATAAGTCAGCGTTGGGGCTTCTAATCTGGAGGAAAAATCCAGATTTTTCTCTCACCCAATTACATTTTATTGACAATTGAAGAAGTCTCACTTGGATCATTAAACCTGAGAGCAGATCAATTCAATAACCATCAGTAAATGACAGAACTCTTGGCTTTATAAAATTGAAATTAATGTCATTATTTGGTAAATGGATTTTATTGATTCCGTGTAATATCCTGAAATATTCATCGTTGCAAGTGGGCCAGTGGCGAATCCTCTGGAGATTGATCTCCTTTACATTAATAATTAACGAATAATTCATTCTGACAATTTAATTTTTCAGTCACAGAACCACAAAGGCTCCCCCACCCCTCCTGCGAGGTCAGCCGGCACCGAGTAGAAGCAGTAGTCTCCATGCACCGCCACCAGGTATGCTCCTGCCTCCAAACGTCGGCAGAAGTCCAACGTCGAGTACGGGAATGCCACCGAATATGGTTATACCCCAGCCCCCGCATCCGCGCACCAGGCCACCAAGTCAGGCGAGTGTTCCGGCGTATCATGCGCCGGCTGACCGAACCGAGCGCACCACCAAGGATCCAACGCCTGTTCCAGCTCACCAGGTGGGTTTCAATGATGAATAAAAAACGAAAAAACCGTTAAAAACTTGAAGACAATTCGAACATATTCTCCAAAACTTTGGACTTCCCTCGAAGTCGTGTCTTTTTTGTACCTTCCTCAATCGATTCTCTTTGTGCAATTGGAAAGCAGCTTGTTGGACCACCAGAGCCCAAAGTAACGGCATCAATAAACCCGCCTGTCATACCAGAACAGGTACTCTAATATCGAAAAATTGATGTCTGAGTCTGAAAATTTATTTTTCTTTTTTTGATTGAATTGAAGAGAATCCGAATATAAAATAAACTTTTCTCGCGATAACTGATGGACAAAATGAACAATAACACTAGCTTTTTGTCATTAACGAAAGAGGTCATTCTGATCTAGAGAAAAATTGCAATGAAATAAAATTAAACGAGTGACTTATCCAAAAATAGACATAAAATGTTTTTAAAAAAACAAACCAAAAACAAACGAATATAAAATAAACTTTTCTCGCGATAACTGATGGACAAAATGGACAATAACACTAGCCTTTTGTGATTAACGAAAGAGGTCATTCTGATCTAGTGAAAAATTGCAATGAAATCAAATTAAACGAGTCTTATCCAAAAATAGACAACATGTTTTAACCAGAAAAATCCAAGTGAATATTTTATATAAATTCGTCTCGCGTCTCAGTGATTCCTTTTACGTCAAATTAGGTATTAATACGACAGATTCCTCGATCTCTTCAATTCAATTACGTAAAAATTATATGATATCCATTTTCGTAAAATTTGAGATAAAAATCAATTGTCGAATAATCAGTAATAAAAATTCATGAATTTCAGGAGAGACAGAGGGAGGACAGTCAGTCGCCGGCTCAGCGTCAAGCAGCAGCGAAATTAGCGCTGAGAAAGCAGCTGGAGAAGACACTCCTACAGATACCTCCACCGAAGCCACCGCCACCAGAAATGCACTTCGTACCAAATCCATCCAACACTGAGTTCATTTATCTCGTGGGTCTCGAGCACGTGGTGGATTTTATCACTAAAGAGCCAGCGATACCACCGCCACCGGAGCCATTCGAATGTACACAGTGTAAGACTGATTTTACACCGGTTTGGAAGTGGGAAAAGCCGGCGACTAGTGGGAAAAAGGATGGACCACGTGGACAACACGCGACGTTCTTGAGACCACCTGCTGGGAGAGATCCCAGAGTGATTTGTGAACATTGTGTCACTACTAATGTCAAGAAAGCACTGAAGGCCGAACACACGAATCGGTAATATATATTTTTTTTGTTTATTTCTGCTTGATAATTGATCCATACAATACAGCACAATTTTATGTACATTATTCACTAAATAGTATTCCAGTCAATGATTTTATAGAATTATTTGGAGAGTTTATTTCGAAGGGGTTTTGCTAAATAACTTCTTATCTATTACAAATTCAAATAGTTTAGTCCCCTTAGTGCTAATCGATTGATGTACACCCCATGAGTTGGAGAAAGTTTTCAAGTTTGTTTTGATTTGCTTGGGGTCTTTGAACTTGCAAGACCCGACGCTATTGTAAAATCATTCTGGACGTTTTCCCTAGTCTCTGTGAAATAATTCAAATCCCTCAAACTCTTTCTTTTTTGTTTGTGAAAAAAAAAAGTCTCCAACTCTGTTTCTTATTTCATGAATTATTCAACGAGCTTTTAGCTTTGAAAGCATCACAACTTTTTTTCCTACTCGAGGATTTCCTGTGGTATTTTTCAGTTGCAAAAAAAATTAATTCGCGATTGTTTTTCACGTTTGAAATAGCATATCTAACTTTTCTTACTTTGCCTCAATTTTTCGTGTGTTAAAACATTTGTTAATTATTTTTTCACAAAAGATAAAATAACTTTATTGGTTTTTTGGGACGTAAAATCTTGCCCTTCTCCATTCTACATTCAATCTCGTGCATTATTCGAAATCAGTTTAGGTTTGAATGTTTAAAAACCTCTCAGGGGCTGTCAAAATTAACAGTTTCAAAATTTAAAAAATCGTTATCTCCCCATTATCTCTCAGTGAAGAATGGTATTCCAAAATTTACGGTATCGATTTAACTATTGATTTTCTGTGTTTTTTACGACACTTATAAAGCGCGCGAACTGCCCTCGTTGGTGTTACCGACCGAACTCTCCCCAAAATTGACGGTATTTCTCATAATGAAATTTCCTCAATTATTTAATTACCATCTGAAGTGGTCTATATGGATTACGCCTCAATAATACCCCACAACTTATTTTCCGAATAGATATTTTCAAATAAACATTTCCAATTTATAAACCTTAAAAGCCAGTGTAAGAAAAAGGTTAAACATTTTGAATGAAATTTGCAAATTAGGCTGCGGCGTTTGTGGAATGTTTAAAAATTATTTTCAAATTTTTATTGATAATAATCTGTAATAATTAATAAATACCACTTCAGTAAGTGATACACTAAGATCCTCTCCTCCTGCTGCAGGTTAAAAACGGCCTTCGTAAAAGCCCTCCAACAGGAGCACGAGATGGAGCAGAAGTTGGCGCAAGCAGCGAGTCCCAGTCCGGATCCAGCGCCAAAGCCAGTGCCCAAGTCGGTGACCCCCACGAGAAGAGTGGCAACCCCTCCAGCGCCGCCTCCCTCAGTGCAACAAGCGCCCCCGCCAGCGCCGACTCCGCCCTCTCAAAAAATGCAGGAGCATCCACTGGTGAAATTGGCGGAGGGTGGAAAATTCACACCACATCATGCAGCAGCAGCAGCGGCTCTCCAGCAGCAGCTGCTCCGCGAGTTGGCGAAGAATCCAGTGCCGGGGCTGCCTCATCAGCCACTACCGGCCCACATGATGCCACCCTTCAATCCCCTTCTCTACCCTTATCAACTTGCTATGGCGCAAGCCGCTGGTGGCAAGGGGCTCGTCGAACTCCAGCGACAGGCCGCCGACCTTCAACGCCAGTATCTCCTCGACATGATACCCTCACAAGCATCCCAAGGACAAACCAGTCAAGCACCACCTCGCGCTCATCCGCACAATTGGAAAACGTAACCGAGTGCGTAGAAAAAACATTTTAAAGTAACATAAATTTTCATCCTCACCCCCGAATTAATTTAATGAAAAAAATCCACGAAAGCATTTGACAATGCGAGCCATTTGATGATTCATCATAACTATCAATTGCTCAGTGAGGGCTCTTTTGGGGGCCCACGATGTCCTGGGGGGATAAACCGAGGGAGATAAAAATATCGGGTGAAAAATTAATCGGCGAAACACCAAAGATTTTCTTCGATTGAAAAATACAATTGGTGAGAGGAAATTTCGGTTGTTTTTTTTTTTCGCCGATTGTGGATGTGATCAGTGTTTTTATTCGGGGTGTAATCAAGTGTACTGAGGGACAATGAGGACTGATTATTGATCCTTGCGGGGATTCTAGGACAGACATTTTGACTGTTATACCAATTGATTATCCCATTGAATGATATATCAAAGGATGAGACGAGTGAATGATTTGTTTTTTCTTAACGAAATTAAGGGAAAAAGAATGATAATGTTTTTAAGGCACTTTGTGGCGATCTTGCGGCCGGATTTTGTCTCACTGGCAGCAGTACCTGTATTTTGTGTATATCTCTTTAATTTTTGAGCCCTCCCAGCCCCTTTTTGAACTGTGAGTATTTACTAAGGTAATATCCCTCAAGCGTCCGCGTCGGTCTTCTGAGGTGAGACACATTATTTTTTTTTCTCCGAGTCTTTTTGCCTCCCCCAAATGATGAGTGTGTGGACGGTGTGTGGAGCGAATGGGTTCCGGAGCGTGAATGGAAGAGTGATAAGGCCAAGTCATTTGTTTTTTTTTTTTTTTTTCATTTCCTTTAGTGATTTCTAATTTTTTTTTTTTCATTTTGAGAGAAAATTTTCTGTTTTTGTAACCGATTCATTCGTCAAATCAGGATTGAAGGGGTGAAACGTTTGACGTCAATTGTTTGCATGATAAATCGAGGATTTAAGAAATAAAAGAATGTTTTGGCTTTAAAAAATTGTTATTGACTTTTTCTATGTGGGAATGATAGAGAAAAAAAGTTTTGCAGGTTTTTCTGAATTTTCAGTAATACCGCTCATTGCAGAGATAATCACATCGTTAACATCCATATTGTATGTCATGCATGACGTTTCACAATTTCAGTCTATGAGTAATACTAGAATGAGGTCATAAACAGTCTTCACTTGTAACAAAAAAATATTTAAATCAATTATTATTATTTTTTTTTTCACTCGTTGTTATATTTGGTAGTGAGAAATGTTTATTTCCTGTCAATTTCAAATTTCTTTCACATTAATTTTCATTATTTATGTTTGTTTTCTCCCTGGAGATTAAATTTGTTCTTATCACAATAATTATTCATCTCTCAAAATTAGTAACTGAAGAATCATTCGATCAAGAGAATTCGATCGCTGACAAACTCAATTTGTGAGAAGACAAAAAACAATAGTCATACTTAAATAAAAGAAAAAAAAAAAAATAGTTATAATAGATCTATAATCTCGATAAAATTCGTATAGAATTACATTAAATAAACTAAAAACATAGGCATAATATCAATCTCTCTTTGTACGTCGCAATAGGTAAAGTGAGCTCGAGAAAATATGAACTGAACGTTGTCAACGTATTTTATGTCATTTTAACTCTTCTGAAGTCACATAATAACGATGAGGAACTGAATGAAAATCTCAATTATAGAATAGAAGAGGAGAGAGAAGTGTTCAAATCACAATCAATCCTGTTATCATCACAAATGAAGACAAAATTAAATGAAAAGGAAAAAAATTAATAAATTGATATATATATTTTTTGTTTTTCTTTTTTTTTTGGTCAATTTTTAGATAAAAACTTTTGGCAGATCCTGAGTTCGATGTAATTCCCCGTTGAAATACCATTGATTCGCTCCAGCGACGGGTTCAATGACGCAAATGAAATATATTTTTTTTACCTTGTCCTCTGGATCTGCTTTGGTGCTAAGGGGCGTAGAGGAAAAAAAGAATAAAAAGAAAATAAAATTAAAAAAAAAAAAACTCGAACTGAATAATTTAAATAATCCAATCAATCAACCAATGGTAAAAAAAAAATATTTAGCGATATCCTAGGGGATTCAAAGACCAGCGAAAATATGTTTTCACGTGTTCAGGAGTGACTAAAAATTGACAATTTTTCGGCCGATAGAACATGAAAACAAAAATAATAAAAGATAAAGAGAGAGAGAGTGAGAGACTTAAAAAAAAAAGAAACATGGGAAGAAATGAATGAAAATTCATTGCTCCGAAATTCGTTCTTGGAATCTTTAACACCGTCACTGATTGAATGAAATTTATGAGGATTTACCCACCCTCTTTTGCTCACAACCCCCTCCCGCCCCCCCTCCTCTATCCCACCCCTCCGTCATTCTGAATCGCTAGGATTAGCAGATAAATAACTGAATGTTACAAAACACGAAAATTAAAGTTAAAAAAAAAAAAGGTAAAGAAATAAAGCTTGTCAATGATTGTATTCGATTACTGTTGATTTATTCCGTAGTAGTGTTTATGGTTTATTCAATTATTTGGATTTAGAAGTCTTATTAAAATTGCGCAGTCACAGCTTTTGTTTATGATTATGAAGAGGGGTTGAAGAAAGTTGGAGGGAGAATATGTCGGGATTTTTTTGACGTTTCTCCTGTCAATAGACGACTGAAATCATCGGATTAAATGACAGAATGTTTCTTGGGAGATATCTGAACATGTTTTATGTTAATATCCCGGAAATCGCTGCCTCTGTAGCAGACTTTCAATTGTATTTACCCTCCCGAGGTCGACAAATTTTGTAGGAAACCAAAAAATTATTCTCACGAGTGACCCAAATTATTCATGACCCACAGCCAACGACTCAACAATTGCCTCGTCAAATTGACGACCACTGAAATAATTTCACAATTACCCAGAGTATTTATTTTTTCATTCATAATTGCACAATTGCCACTCAGTTGTGCACTTCCGCAAAAGAAAATCGGTTGAATAAATTGAAAAATTACCGTTCGCTGATCAATAAAAAAATGATATAACGTTAGACGACGTTGGCATGATCGAGTGAAATTTCCAGGTTGTCAACCAGTCGAGCAGGATTGTCAATCTTGTATGGAAATTTCCATTACATAACGAGCGATATAAATCGTAAAACCTGCGCTTGCGACAGAATTTCACGTGAAACTCCCCGAGAATTTGTAATGTCCCCAATAATTTTGTTTTCTTTTCAATTCAATCGCCGACTTTTATGCCTCCAGTGGACGTTCAATCGTTGTTGAGATGGTCGTGAGGTCGTGGGGATGATGGAGACATTTTTTAAAATGTTTCATGCAAAATGGAATTAACGTCGGATGATCGCAGTTCCGGCAGGCAGCTGCCAAGTGGGAGCAGCATTTGGAGCTTTCTCGACAGCATGAGGCCCACATCTCTGGACCAGCGACAGCGCAACTGTAGCAATAACAATCCCCTGATAGGAATAGAAAAATCCAAAGATTATGACAATATTTCAGCGAAGAGTTCAGCTGTCCAATAAATTATTCGCTCAAGGAGAAAGTGTTGGGAGGTTAGTTTGTTAAAAAAAAATTATCTACTGCAAAAGTCTTCCCCCCCAGGACCCCATGGGAGCGATTCCTCGAGGAACTTATGCTCCAAAAAATTAAAAAAACATCTCAAGTAGATTGACACTTGCCAAAATAATAATTTTCATGCGGCAGTCAAATAAATCGCCGACAGAAAGCGTTACATCGATTTTTAAAAGGAAAAACCACTCGTCCTTCAGTCATTGACACACTTAATTGTTGAACTCGTCCAGTTTGACTTGACTCTTTCTCCAACTTACTCCTTTCAATAATTGTTGCGGTCTGAAGAAATATTTAACTGACTTTCTTGACAGAGAACATGATTTTGCTCGAGTCCTGACATTTATTTCGCTAATTAATACCTTAAAACTTCACTGAGACCTATAATACATTATGTCATTGTTATTATTTACTATTGTATATCGAGAGTGAATTTATTAATGGCAAAAACGTTCTCCCAACATTTTCTCCCCAGATTATTCTTAATCCATTGACAACTGATAAATCCAATTTGATTGTCGCATTCCGTTGAATAATCAGTTAATTGAGATGGCAATATCAATTATCATTGCACAGAAGTCTAATTACAAATGAATAATTTCACAATTACCTTTATTTTTCAACTTATCTGAATACCATTGAGTTAAGAGTAATGAAAATCATGAAAAAAAAAAGAAAATTCGATTACGTTACGATCACAGAGGCCGATTGAATAACTGAACTGATTGAATAACCGGAAAATAAAGTGTGAACAAATGTCGTAACTCCCATTACTGAATTCCAGTGTCAAACTGAATTATTTTCACTCTAAACATTTATTTTTACTTATTTTTAAATACAATTGCTTTATAGTCACCACAAATAATTATCGTGGGAGTGGCTCAATTGTCAAGGACGGAGTATTGTCTGTATCCGGAAAATCCACGGTTTTTCATAATTACCGGAAGCTCCCACTTAAATTTGTATTTTATTGGACTTTTGCGTGCAACAATTCACTACAAAACCCCCAATTTTTAATTTTTTATTGTCGTTTAGCCGTATTTTGGTTCAACCGAGTCAAAATGGAAGGTGTGCAGGTCCTTTTGTTCCGAAACGTCCCCCCAAAACGTCCCCTGGGATTAACTGAATGCTCAAAAATTGATGAGAGACTGCTAATTAAATCATTCAGTCCCGTTACAGATTGTTTTTCTGTCCCACATTACATTAATTTTGTTTATCATTACCACTAGGACAATCAACGGATCTTCGAGCCTCAGCTCTCCTGCAGTCCAGGCCCTCCTCTCCCTTGGGGCAGGCAGTGGTGATGCCCTCGTCAATAGAATTTTCCCCCAATATTTCATCGACTCTAGTGAACGCTCCAGGTCGTGCAAATAGTTTCACCAATTTCTCCAATGTACTCTCCCCACTGTCCTCTATTAATCCAGCACTTTCAGAATAGCAGACAAACACATTGAGAATGAGTAGACAAAAAAAAATTATCAAACCGTGGAGATGCATTTCCGGTAGGCCAGTGTTTCACTGTTGCGTACGTGATTGCTACTGACGGTTATTTGTAATTCTGTTTTCAGTTTTGGAGAGGGGACTCGATTGAATCGAATGTCCCGCTCGAGAAGCCGCCGGCAGGTGTGCCAACAGCTGATGCTGTTGGCGAAACTGACTTCAAACAAGGGCTCAGATGAGAGATTGTGTTGTTTTCTTGTTTTTCACTGGAGCAAGTGGAGGTTCAGGAGCAAAATGAGCCCAGTGGGTCCAGTCTTCGATCCAGAACCAGCCGAATTGTCACTACCAGTGCCTCGAATCATTTGTTGAACCATAAGTTACACTAGGGGTGATCAGCAGATAAATCCCCAATTTCTGGCTAAACCCAATCCCCCTTATTTGGGAATTGTCTTCTACAGTTTAGAAAAGCAATTGCGCTGTTTGGGAACTAATGATTCATTTATCATTCATTATTGCTCTGTAGATCCGTTGGTGGGGGGTAAGAACGAGGGAGAGGGCGCTGTGAGTAGGGAATGCAGGAAAATCGGCCATTTCTTTCCTGGATCCCGAGGTGAGTACTTCTGCGAGCAATTATCTCTGTTAGAGTCCAATATAAAATAAAAAAGAGATAATAGAATATTATTAAAGATATTTGGGGATTAATAAATGGTTTTGTGACAATAATAAACAACAGATATTAATCAGAAACGGGAAAATTCCAGAATAAATGGAATCCACGGATAAAAATGGAGCGGGCCACGTGGCCAAGCGTCTCACCGAGCACGAGGTCGAGCAAATGAAGGCACAAAATTCGAGACTAGTCCCCGAACATCGAGCGAACCTCCTCGAGAAAGACGCCAAAAAGTACTGGGATCTTTTCTACAAAAGAAATACCACGAGTTTCTTCAAAGATCGACACTGGACGACTCGAGAGTTTCAGGAATTGTTGGATGTGGGGAGTGCGGAGGACGGGTGTCTCATTGAGGTGGGATGTGGTGTCGGGAACTTGATTTATCCGTTGATAGAAGATGGATTGAAGTTCAAGAGAATTTATGCCTGCGATCTGTCGCCCAGGGCTGTTGCCTTTGTCAAGGTATTTTTATTTTTATTTCTTGGAGTTTGTTTTTATCCTCCCCCAGGACACTCGACAAATTTCAGCAGGACCTTTATTCATTATAAAATAATGTTCTTTGTCATTTTTTAACCACTGGGGGAATTAAACAATTGAATAATATGCAGAGTCTAGACAGTAAATATTTTCGCAGGTGTAATTAATTTAATCCTATAGACTTCCTGTAGTACGAGCAGTAATACAATTGACAAATTATTTTAGGAGCACAAACTGTATGATCCAGAGAGAATAACAGCATTCCAAGTGGATGTTACAGCTGACGACTGCTTCTCTGAGATCAATGGAACTGTTGACGTGGCCACTCTCGTCTTCGTTTTGTCAGCAATTCACCCTCAGAAATTTCAGTGGTAATTCAAGTGATTTTTCATGTTTCTCACATTTATTTTTACTTATTCTTGTATGACTCAATATCTGACGCTCCATAAATTGCTTCAGTGTTGCCAGGAATCTCTTTCGCATTCTCAAAAGCGGAGGAGTCGTTTTATTCCGAGACTACGGACTCTACGATATGGCTCAGCTGAGATTCAAACCCGGCCACAAAATTGCAGACAATTTTTACATGAGACAAGATGGCACGAGGTAATGACACATCAGCTGTTTTTTTTTTAATTGAACGAACAATTAAAAACAATAGTAATAATTGTGCTAACAATTTATTTTGTAACGATTTTCCAGAAGTTATTATTTCTCAACATCAGAAGTCGAGCGGATATTCAAGACGTGTGGATTTGAGGTGGTAACTTGTACATACGTTCAACGACGAACGGTTAATCTAAAGGAGAAAATCGATGTACCGAGAATATTCGTTCAAGCGACGTTCAAGAAGCCCTGAAAGCCTGAGATCCATTAGACGTAAGTGTGAATTTAATTTATTTGAAAGAACGAAGTGACAGAAGATGAGTCAACTCAATCTAAAATAAGGAATTAATTAATTGTCTTCTTTTTTATTAATACATTTGACATTGGGCTTGACTTGTCTTATTCACTGAGGGATCCTCTAATGATTTATAATAATCAAGTGATGATTTCATAGTTCAGCTGAGAATAATTTGATGTTATACTATAGCAATGTCTTTCGCTCCTATCTGATTTAATATTATACTATTAATATATTAAATAATTGGAGATGTTGAGGGATTCGAGTGTAATCGGGCGGTTATTAATTTCAGGTTTGGGTTAATCGTGAAAGATCTGAGGATCTAATTTGAAGGACCACCAGGAGCTGCTGATCACTGCAATATCACGAGTATGTATTTATTTGTTTACGTAAAAAAATAGCTTATTAATTAATAATCGTGTGATGATTTCATAGTTCAACTGACGAACGTTGATGTACACATGTAGCAATGTCTTTC
>JAPYZN010003519.1:0-14382 GCA_030522865.1 Psyttalia lounsburyi | reverse complement strand
GCAGCAGTGTATTCCTTCGGTGTAACGCAGTCCCTTATGTAAGCCTTCTCTAAATGCTGAAGACTGTTTACAACTGCGTACAAATCAGCTTGATTATCATGCTTCTCCCTTTCTCTGGCATTTTTGTAGAGTTTCACTTCCTCGTACAGCTCTGGACGATCTTGAGTGATTGACATTGTGTCTAGAGACGGAAATTGCGTTTTGAAACTTTTTTTTTCACTTATACACAAGAAAAAAACGATATCCATGTGAATAATGAAATAGAAATAGCAAGAAGTTGGAGGTTAGCTCCAATTATTTTATGGAAAAATAGGAGTAACTAATTTTTCGCGAGAAATTATCATAAATCTCAGTTACATACTTACTTGCAGAAGTTGCAATCAGGATAAATTACAAATTCCTTCAATTCTCTCGAAATATTCCGTGAACTCGTGTTTGGGGTACAACAATTCACTGATGTATGACTCAGAACTGACAGAGATCAGCTGATGGCGTGGGATGTATAGAGATCTGTGTTACCTGCGGATGAGACAAAAATCCTGCACTTGATATTTGAAGAATGGAGGGGTAGGATAAAAAAATGCGTATATTGAAGTAGAAAAATATATATTTCTGGTTAATAATAATAATATCACTACTTTTCAGTCAGATTATATTAAGAGATTAGAAGTAGTAAATATCGTTTCTCAGGAATTACTTGCCATCGTCTGTTGGAGAATAAAAAAAACAGATAGTCGTTTTTGCGGTACAAAATTTATTCTTCATGTTATAGGCCCCGTCATTATTAATGGACGGAATTTATAGTTTTGATTTTTTGTGTGAATGGAAATGTATTAACCATAAATTATACAGGTACTCTATGAAGATTTAAATTAACGTTATGTGTAACAATATTGATTTAACAATTATATAATCATAAATTATTTAAAAAAGTAATCCATATAATTTGGCTTTGAATTTAGACATTTTGCAGGACAACATTGCCTAATTTCCTAGCCCTCAGATAAAGGTAAACGAATACGTCTATAATTAAACCGTTAACAGATTATTCTCTATCTTCTTGAGATTCCTCACTATCATTGGGTATTCATTTAAAGCACAAAACACTCAACGTTACCTCTCAAGGTGGATAGAACTTTAAAACAGGTCTTAACATTGCATTCCCCATATCAGATAAATTACGCAATCAGTTCTTCCCAGACATGTTATCTCTACATTGATAATGATAAAATACTCATCACAGAAATCCACAAGATTTCATTTGGAATTAGTTAACTTTTTACAACAAGAACTTCATCAATCGCATAATCCACATTTAATTCTCTGACATTGCAATTTAATCTTAACAATCTCATTTGCAGGTATCAGAAAGATCGCAAATGGAAACGTCTTAATAATAATAAAACAATAATTTTTTGCCTCTCAACAGGAACAATAAAAGAGCCTCAT
This sequence comes from Psyttalia lounsburyi, assembly GCA_030522865.1. NCBI lineage: Eukaryota > Metazoa > Arthropoda > Insecta > Hymenoptera > Braconidae > Psyttalia > Psyttalia lounsburyi. The sequence continues at coordinate 12,933 of JAPYZN010003519.1, read as the reverse complement.
AAAGATATAAAACTTATTGTCGATATAACGAAGATATCAATGTAACAAGGCGTTAAGAAGTTATTTAAAAAAGTAATCCATGGCATTCGGCTTTGAATTAGTGAATTTTATTCTACACGAATCGACTATTTGACCAGCTCTCAGGCAGGGACAATCGAATTCGTGAGTAACTATTTCACGAACGGATTGTTCTTGATCAACTTGACATTCGTCACTGTCATCGGAAATTAATATGAAGTATAAAACGCTCAGAACCAGCGTATTAGCATCAATTACCTCCCAAGGTGGATAAAACTTCAGAGTACTCTTCTCTTTAACATTAAATTGCCCCACAATTTCGGGAATTGTTAAAACAGTCAACGTCCTCCCCACTGATGCATCAGATGCAGTTGGAGCACTTAACTCAGATATATTACTGGGAATGATTTTTCCTAGAAGGTTTAACGAGTCTTTGATGACTGTTCCTTGGAAATAAGGCCTTCCATAGGAAACGGCGAATTTTCTTATTCTCATTATCACGCACTGATTGCAAGTCCCTTTAAAACGGTCCTGGGCCATCTGATGACGCCACATACGTAGAGAGGATATTTTTCCATTTAAGAATGTTTGGAATCTGTCGAGCATTGACCCTCTGCAATTGAAAAATTATTAGAAAACATTGAGTTACATTTAACGTCTGTCGATGGTTTTATTTTATAATATTTAATATATTTTGACCAAATGATGTGGTTTGAATAAGTCGTATAATTTTCAGGGCTAAAAACATCTTCAAAAATAAAAAAAAAACTATGCAATTTGACTTTCAACCGATTCTAATTTTATTTTTTTATATATTTCATGTTTTTCAATAGTCTTAATTACAAAACACGAAAGTAATAGGTTGATAAAAATTTAAAAACAAAGAATTTCAGCAGAAAAATCATTACTAACTTTTTAGCTTTTATCTTCTTCGCCGTTGTCTGACCCATGGCCGGATAAACCTCAGGAACATTTCTCCTCGAGGAGGGCGAGGCACTAGCTGAATTATCACTAATAGTGAGGTTAGACTTGACATTCGACACTTGATTGCTTAAAGCCTCTGAGATTTTTTCAGACTCGTCGATCTCTCCACGATCCCCCTCCGAATAATATGTCCTATCCGAATCGTCTGAGTCGATTCTGTTCACCTCCTGGAGTCTCCTGACCCTACTACCTACTTGAGAAAATTCCCCAGGATCTTCAATCAAGTCCTGGATGGTTTTATCACAGTCATCAACACTTTTAACACTAAAAACCTCTTCCCCTATTACCCCAGGGGAATTCCCCCCAGGGCTTAGAATTTCCTCAAGAGGATTCCCATCACTGGAACGACACTCTATGACATCCTCTGACTTTGTTGGGGACCCTACAGACAAAACCTCAAGGATTTTCGGGAATTCAGAGGTTTGAGAAGGAGATGAGGAGTCGATTTCGATGTGTTTGGATGGGGGACTGTCACACTGAGAGATGACAGCTTCCAGAGTGGGCTCCAGACCTCTCAGACTATTTTGCCGCACCTTCCAAGGGGATTTCTCACGGTTTTGACCCTCTTGAATCTTTTCTGGGGTTCTTTCCCCGAAAATAACAGCTCTACAAACCGCCAACTTAGACCTGGGGGACAGTGACATTCTGTCGAAGCTTTCGCCAGGGTTCAGGGGAGAGGAAATCCCCGAGATTTTTTCGGAGGCTTTGGGGCTTGCCAAACCCTTGAAGTTCTCCTTCAAGAGTCGAGTGTCTTCACGACTGGATGAAGTCCCTTGTTTCGTCAGGGTGTTTTTTGGAGAATTTGAAGGATTGGGGTCCACCCTGGGACGTTTTGATTCGTTTAACTGATGAAGGGGTGACCTGGGGGACTGTCTTTTTACTCCAGGAGGAGTGCCACTGACAATTGAATTGTTGGACGAGCTCAGGGTTGAGTTACGCCTGTCGATTTCAGCTGTCATCAGCCATTTCTTGATGAAGTCAGCTTTCGGGAGGGTTGAGGTCGGACTCGCGGGGACTTCCAAGGCGTTGGAGGGTCCCTGGGGTTTATGGAAAGAGGAAATACCGGGTCTATCGTAGAAAGAACCTTCGGGAACTTGATTTTTAACAGGTTGACGCTTCGGGAAAAAGTCGACGGAGTTTGTCCCCTGGGGTAGGTTAGAGGTTTTCGAGGACACTGACACTTTTCGAGACTCCATGATTGTTTATTCACTTAATTTTGTGATAATTGCACTTTTGGAAACCACTGAGAGCAAGGATAACGTGGGCTGCGGGACGCCATTTTTATTGGGGCTTCCTACAAATACCGCATGGAGCCCTTCGCAGGGACGTCGGGGCTCTTCTTCAATACAAAAAATTTCAACGGGCTTTGCTTGTCAACGAGGACGTAATTGGATTTTTCCTCCACCGATTTTTTGACGATCACTCCAAAAAGTGTTGTAACACATGAACAAATGTAATAATTTTATTGGTTTTCTGGAGAATTTTCCATTAACTTTCGAGCCTTTTTCTGTTTAAATATTTCACAGAAAATATTCTATTGAAATTAATGGACTTTTCTCAACTCAAATCTTCCATTTTCGTATTTATCTGTTTTTTAGGAAAATTTCAACAAAAAATGGAAGATTTGATTTTCTTAAAAAAAAGATAAGCAGATCCCATAAATATAGATAATTTGAGTCGAAATTGTTTTATTGAAAATCTCTTAATAAATGTAATTATTTAATAAATACAATTCTTTTAAGTTTTTATATAGAATAGTTTCTATTGAACATTTCGAAAGTCGTCTAGAAATTGACTTTGGAGTTATTGATTGAATAAATTAGTGGCTGAGGGTTTTTTAGACGGAGATACGGTCCTGGATTAAATTCAAAGAGCGGCGGTTCGCCGACAAGTGTTTCTCAAGCTCATGAAAATCCATAAATCTTCTTTTTGATCATATTTTCATGACGAACGAATGAAAGAAGAGAATGAAGAGTTGATTCGAAGATGGAGGCAGTGAACAGAAAATGAATGTTGATGAAAAATCATAAATATCAGTTCGATTTATGAATATAGTTGAAGAAAAATGACTAAATTTTCATTCTTCTAGATTTGTCTGCGGACATTATATAAGTAGTTATATTGAATGTCGAGGCAGGCCAAGACTTAAGTTCTAATAAAAAATAATATATGTCAATTTTATTCATGAAAATGCCGAAATATTCCATTCGAGGATTTGTACGTAAAAATCAATCGTTCACCATTAAAAAAATTCGAGAGAGTTGAAGGAAACTGGGAAATCAGAAACTGATTTTGATAACGATCAATGGATACAAAATAATCAATAATAATAAAAAATACTGTATCAAAAAACTCAATAGATTTTTATCGTTCGATTTTTTATTTTTTATTTAGTGATGTCCTAGCATTCACTTTCCAATTTTTGTTCTCATTTCACAGTACTTCTGGTTTCGTTGTAAAACTATTAACAAACAAATTTCGAGCCAAAATTATTCTAGAATAGCTTCCACTGAACATTGCTGATGAAAATTTGTTTATGTGCACAGTGAATGACTACCCATTTCAACATAAAACTCTAGAATTTATGGAACAAGTCCACAACTTTACGACATATTGCTTAGAAGATATATAATAGAAACTATTCGAGAGAAAAAAATTCTTATAACTTCATTGTCTTTTCGTCATTTTCTACAGAAATTTTTCGCTATGAATTTTCGTATTTTGTTCTACTGTTGTCCTTGTCTCACAGTGAAGAATTTCAAGAGAAAAATATTGCGCAGATAAGATTTGTCAGTATTTCAAGGAAATTTTCGGCCGCGGATTGAAGCGCTCAAGACCCAATGGCAACGAAAAAATAATAAATAACAATTTGATTCATGAAAATGAATCGGCAAACTTGAACCGCGAACAAATTACGGGTTACGGGAGTGTTGGAGGAACCCCCTTTTATATTAATAGTCGAGTGACTGAGTGGATGAGAGTTACCTCGTGAGGGCACATGAGGGAGGAGGCGGGGAAAAGAGGGCTAACGCGAGGAGATGGAAGTTGTGTTGGAAGTGGATATGTTTTTGTATACGTGTATTGGTGTTTGGGTAATGGGAGGTGGAGTTTGAAGCCACTGGTGACTTTACCAGTGAGTGAGAGAAAAAATGACAAAAAACAAAGAAGAAGATGTGAAATATTGTGTATATGGAGGAGGTAGGGAGGCCTCCAAATGATAGATAGGAGGATGGGATAGGAGATCACCGGGCCCCTCTGCACGTTGTTTCAGTTTGAGTTCGCGATGGAAACTACATGCTGCGTCTAGAGTTCATAGCTTATCAATGATTGTAGATTTTAGAATAATTAAACATCACTTTTAACGATATCAATCGACCTAGGAGGATAATTCAAGCACTTAATTAATCTTAATTCAAAACAATTGTGACATAATTATATGGAGTTTAATCGGTAGCAATTGGAGATGAGGTTTTTAGCTTAGGCTGAAGTTAATTTTAATGAATTAATGTGGAAAATTGTTTCCTTCGGCCGAGGGGACAAATATGATATTTTGAAGTTTTATTCATACGTCGGTACACGTACACCCGAGGGGGACCGGATGTCGGACGGTGCAGTGATTCGATTGATTCGTTCAAGAGTGTCCGTGGCTACTACCGAACTTCCGAGTGCCGCTCTACGTACCCGCGCCTTTACCGCCCGTGAGCGCGCACGCTCAATTTGAATGCAGTTAATCCCTTGTGGAATAATTTTCAAGGGAGGAGAGTAAATATATTCTTGTGTTGTTGTTGAAAAGGTGATTAATCCAGGGGTGGAGAGACACGGAAGATCTCAAGAGCTCAATATTCATTTGTCGCTCTGGTAAAGTTCCTTGTTTTTCTTACTTTATACTTATTTACGATTTGAGAATTGAGACTATTCATTAAATTGAACATTCATGGTTTGCGTTGAATCAAAATTATTGGCGAGACGTGAGAGTTTACAAAAATTGCTGGATTCAATTTTTTTATTTTTTTTTGTTTTGATTTTTCTAATGAAACTGGGAGAAAAGTAGAGTGGAAAAAACTGTTCAAAAATTGACAACTCATGTCGCAGGAAAAAAAATCTATAAATTTTTTGTAGAATTGTAATGGAAACTTAGTTGAATTTTCCATGTTATTGTTCGTTATTTTTTTCAAATGGTCCAGTGAATTCATTTGAAAATCACAGGATCTCGAAGTTTTAAAGGATATGGGGAGGGGAGCAACTCATTCACGTAAATTGATGGCTCGAATTAGTAAATAAACATTGTGCATGGCAATAGGAAATGAAGACCCATGCAGTTGGGGTGGTGCAGACTAATGAACACGACAAACTCATCATCTGCGTTCATTTATTCATAATACACCTGTTCCCATTGCATTGTTTGCCTTGTGACGTCATATAACAAATTGTAAAGTTAAACCGAAATGGTAGTATACGACGTGTTGACGACATTGGGGTCTAGAGTTACTTGTAGTATGTGTAATGTGGAAGGTGTTTTGACGCAGATAAACACACTCGAGACGATGGGCTATCTTCAGTAACGAAAACATGGGACAATTATTCAATAGCGAATGAATACGTCAGAAATAATAAAGTGCTAAAGGATTCGGAGATTTTCAGCCAACAAATTTGTCAATTCACTGAGATGGCAGAACATCAAAAAATATTCAAAATATATTTTGATAAGATTTCTTAAAATATTTTTTGTCTGAATGAATAAAGTATAGGAATTGTTTACGGAAGTTGGACGCTTTGCAAGTGAATAAACAATGAAATAATCAAAGAAGTTTTATTGTTGCAAAAAATCTAGAGCAATGGCATTATTTATTCAATTTTATTGAGATATTTTCAGTATGAAATTACCAATTGAGATATATCCTCAAATTTGCAAATCCCTTCAAATATGGATAGTATATTAATTTACAAATTATTTCTAAGGTGGAAACTTGATTGTTTATCAATCACTCATGGGCTAGATATTAATTTTCAAAAATTATGATGTTGAGATCATACGATATAAGAGTATGTCGCCACCAAGCGCAAAAATTCCTTCCCGATAAGATTATAATCTCACCATAAATACTTATCGTAAGCTCTTTAAATTTCCTTGTTATTAAATTTTCGTCTCCTCTCATTCCAAAGATCGAATATAAATCCGTGTAAAAAATCGAGTTTCTGCATGCGTAATTTGAGCATAAAACAATGGCTAAGGTAATTTCTGAAAGGGATATCCTCAATTCTCGCAAAATCTCTTTAAAAACAGATATCTTTATTCGCTGATTATTTTTAGTGTAAAAATTAATTGTTTATTAATTATTCCAGAGATTTCCTGGGTTATTTATCCTCGTCATTTTTAAGAAATATAATTTTCACATTTTGAATTGTAAAATATAGAAATATCCCACCAGTTCAAGAGTTCTAGCAAATTGCGTCAGAAAAAATAAAAACCAAAAATAGCTGAAGCACTTTTACAAAAAAGTATCTCCAGTAGTAGGTCAACACGAGTTGGCCCGTTTTCCGTCCCATCAGTTCCCCGTGAATGAGAAGAAGAAATAAGAGACAAGACGTTTGAATTATAGGATGACACGGGTCATGGGTCTGCATCGTCGCTCGACGTTACTATTGCAACGTATCATCTCTCATGTGCACGTCATTTTTTTTTATTTTTCCAGTTTCACAACTGTTCTCACGCTGGTCACACGATACATAAAATACACACGTTGTCAAGTTTATTATACACATAATGTTAGAATGGGTGGGCGGCAATGACGTCGATGTGGGGAACAAGTAGACCGATCCAACCGAGAATGAGAAGCATTGTGTACATCCGAGCGAATAAGATCGATACATTTTCCTTGGTCAATCGTGGATTTTTTTTTCATTCCGTTCACTCTTATCGGAAAATTAACAGTTACACGATTTCGAGCGCTCTGCAATACTCGCGACTCTTGTCAACTGAATGATTCCATTCATGGCGGTTAATTAGTAATTAATTAGATGGGGTCTATCCATTGACAGATGAACTTCTATTTTTTAACGATTGTAATCTCGCAGAATGTGGCAATGATAAATTTCGATAAATACTCTTGTTCCCACACTGAGAGAACAAAGCCGTTGCGTAGGATTAGATATGGAAATATTCAGTTTAATAGTTTTTTCTGTTCAATTTTTTCTATTGGAACACTTTCTATCAATTTTTTTCGAATCAAATTTTCCAAGTTATTTTCAGTGTATTTTCTCATCATCCGTTTCTCATAAAAATTAAATTACAAATTTAATTCAGATAGAGGTCTCGAGTTCTGTTCATTTTCGTACAGAGTAGTTGCGTTACAAACCCAATATGATTGGGTGAATTCGTTAGGATTTTCTATGAAACTTTTTCGTATGATTTGAGGTTTCAGAGCACTCAATTTCAAGTAGCTCTATTCTCTTTACAAATTTAAATTATTCAAAATTATTAACAATTTTCAGAAAACTCCATCCGACTCAAAGTTGTATTTTTTCTGAATTTAATTACTATTTCGAGTTATCCACTGCATTAAGAGATTACAACCTGAATTTTTCCATTAGATCCGAAAATAACAAATTTGCAACACCCCAGAGTTTCATAATTTATCTATTTCTCAATTCTTTATTCATGTTTTTAGTTTATAATTTAAAAATGGTAACAAATACACATATCATTTAGATTATGCCCAATATTTCACTCTAAAAATAAATAAAAATTATATTCTAAAGAGTGTGGTTGGGAGGGCGGGGGCGCGGGGTGGGGGGGGGGGGGGGGGGGGGGGGGGGGGGGGGCAAGGGTAGAGTTACTTTAAGATCTTCGAGAGCTGAAAGTAAAATTGGACATCTTGGGTACCTTAAAAATAGAAAAAAAAATTTGTAAATTCATCTTTGGCATTCTCGAGATACTGAAAATTAAAATTGTTTGGTTTTACCCCACTCTCTCATTTTTAATTGCAAGCTCTGGGACACGCTCCACAGAATCATCTACTGTAATACGGTTCCTGCTGACGTAAATCTCACGTAGGTTGTACACGGGAAATCAGAGCATGTCCTTCTCTTTGTACGACAATTTTTCCTAATCTTTCAGAAGTTTTATGGACTGTTGACGACCGAGCTATTAAAATTCTGGGCGCTATTGCGTCGGGCATTATTCGACGTGCGGTGAAATCGTTCTCAATGTTTTGACGTATAATTTAACGCCGTACACTACTACTGCCAACTGTTATGTGGAAAAGGCAAGGGTTGAGTGACGGCGAGTAGGAGAGTGAGCGTGTCACACACGGGAGATTACAGCTTCTTTGATCGTCACACCAGAAGAGCCTTCGGTATTCAGTCGACCGACCGGAAGCAATTTCTCGTGTGAACCTTGAGGAAACCCAAATTTATCAACTCTGTTGAAGTTTTTTCTCTATTTTTCGTGAAATATAAGACAACACAGTTGATCAAACTGATAAGGAATTGGAAAAAACTACCGATGAGAAATATATTTTCAACCTATTCATGATATCTCGAAATTATAATTTTCTGAACTAAAAAATCGATAATCCTAGGAAGCAATAGAGTCAACTCCAACGAGTTGAATTTTGAAGTACCTCTAAAAAAGCCTTCCTCAATTTCGAATCTGAATTTCATTGGACAACTTTTTCACATAAATCTTGTGACCATTTTTCTTTGTTATTTTCACATAAAACGGCGTTGAAGTTCTCATGAAGAGAAACAATTATCGCGAGAAAAACCTTGAGAAATTTAGGTTCAACAATGTCTCGGGACAAACTTTCAGATGAATAATTTCTACTGAGGAATCAAAATCGAGTCATTTCCTTCCTAGGAGATATTTATAAAGGAATGAATCTCAAAAAAATATATTTTCTGTAGCAGTTGACGTATAGAATACGTGGGAATTCCCTCTCAATATATCTAGTCTACACATAACTGAAGAAAAAATTCAGGTATTCTCGGACCGGGAATCAAACCTGTGACCTTCCGGTTATCGGTCGGATACTCTTCCCATCTGAGGTATCCGAATATATCTACTGATTTCCATTTCAATTGTCTGTCAATATTGAGCCACACCGTCCTTCTAACAGCAGCCATTTTTACAAAAGATTTCGGAATTGGATAGGGAGAATGCGTTCCACATTTTTTATGGTAGGACAGTGGAATTGATGGATGGATAGGATTTTGGATAGATGGGAATGAATATCTATCGCATACTGTCTCGGTGTTTGGACGATTCTATTGAAGAATTCTGAAACTTGAAAGTTCTTTCAATAGAATTGTTGAATGGTTTCTCCGTAAAACATTAATAATAATTTAAATACTTTGATTTTTTTTCAATTTAATCCGTCAAGATATTTCCCTCGCAATTCCCAGGTTCTTTATTTGATTTGATTGTATTTTTATTTGAGAAAACTAATAAAATTCATATTTTCCTTGCAAAATGTCTGAACGAAAATTCTCAAAAACTCGGATAAATTCCCCTTAAAATGCCCCTAGTTAGAAATCTCGTGTATGTAACCTAGGTAAATCACAATGACTTTCTATGAGTTTTCGGCAATTTCTACTGAAATGTTTATTTCGTAGAAAAATTGCTTAAAATTAAAAACAAATCTTAAATAATAAATTGTCTAGCCAATGATCTAGGCTTTTTCCATTGAACTTCATTGTATGACTAATTCAGAAAAAATGTCGAGCATTATAAAAACCTCTCTCGACCCCCCAAACTTCCCATTTAAGTTAAGAAAATGCGAAAAACGTCAGAGACAGTAGCGACGATGTTTGAACGTCACCATCGATAAGTCGTCCGCGTGCGTATGTGATGCTTATGGCGGTGTTGGCTTGCTCATAAACTCGACACCGCATCGAACCTCAGTTGAGATCGTCCCGCTGTTCTGCTTCCGTGTTACAGGGCTCGAGAGAGAGAGAGGGAGAGAGAAAGAGAGAGATACCCAAGCTGACAGAAAATTTGTCCCATATCCCAGTTGCATCCCGACAAGTGGCATCAGATGTTCTGGACTACCAGAAGTGAACCTGCATTGAATTCATGAGATTGCACATCCCAGGAAGATGATAGTGAAAGGCATGAGAGCGATGAGGGCAACACCAGGCAACAACGGCTGACATCCCTGTCAATAGCAAGTAGAAAATCCATTGGCTCGTAAACATGTGATTATGACAAATCCCGAGTTAACAAACTTGATAATTCACGTGACGTTATTAATTCAACGAATGAATAGTGAAATACTTGTCCTCCACTGGAACAAGGAGACGGGGTGAATAGTTCCATTAATCTGTTAATTATCTGAAGAGACCTTTTTCAAATGAATTAAAATTCGTGAAACTGCCGGATATTTTCAAGTGTCAGTGCATAAAACATTCTGCCATTTGTGACTTGCCGATTACAAAATCCAATCGGACTATTAAGCGGCAGTATCGTTATTTTGCAGGTGATTCTGATAGAGATTACGGAACCCTCTGAAAAAGTTCTGTGATTTTGACTAAAAAGTATGTGAGAGTTCCGTAAAATTTATAACTACCACACTTTGCTGTAGAATTACGGTAAAAAACGTAATTTTTATTAAATATTTTTCTCGGTGAAAAGTGAAAACATCAATTCCATGATGCTGTTTCTCAAAGTGTTGTCAATGTCAAGGAAGAACTGACAATTGGTGCAGATTGTTGGATTAATGGTAGTCAGAGTGATAGGAGTTCAATAGTATCGGAGATCTTATTGGGAATTAATGAGTGTGTGAGTAAGGGATGAGTATGAACGGACGGACATGCCGTCTGATCTGGTGAACAAGCCAGGCGAACAGTACGTTATTGACGGTGGATTCAAACCGGGAGAATCTTGCACTCTCCCACTGGAACAATGAGCTCCATAGACTTTGATGAGGTGCTGGTACATGTGGGGGAGAAGGGGAGGTATCAGAATATTATGTATTATTTGCTGTGCATACCAGCCACTCTGCCAGCAGCATTTCTCGCATTCTCACAGGTAAATGAAAGGGATTAACTACTCGGTAGATTGACGCATGAAAAATGGAACCAATGGATGAACGTTTATTTTTTAGCCAACAGGAAATGAAAAAAATTTATATTTTGAGATTTGTAACATCTAATAGTGAGCCTTGAGTTCTGACAATAGATGGATAGTTTATATAATGTCTTAAACTAACACTTACAAAAGTCTTAAGTTCAGTCTTGAGACTTAGTTAAGAGTTTCGTAGCTCAATTCAGGGGTTTCGACCGTCTCAATATAAGTAATTCCTTTTTTTGGTTCGGTAAACAGTTGACAATTTAGTATTCCTGCGGGGAATTTCCTATTCGAAAGTAGAACGTCCATCTATAAATGTCCGTCTACTGGATATGTTAGGCTATTTGAAACGATTCAATCGATTATTGAGTAATGAAAGAGGGGTTTCCAATGGTAAAACCCTTCGCAAATCCAATAATGATATCATGCAGAAATTAATCTTTGTCATAGACCAAGGAATGAAATTTGTGAAAAACTTGAGTAACATCATCGGTTTTTGGAGACATTTTTTCGAGGAACTATTTATTACAATTTTTGAGTTCTTTACACAAAAATGTTGATTGGAAAATATTCCACGGAATAAATGAATGAAAAAATGTTCCTATACACTGATGACAAATTTTTTCAATTCTTTACTTAATTTATCGAATAGAAGAAGCCAAAAATAACGAAAAAGTTGGGTAAAAATCGAATATTCATTTTTTTTACTAGGAAACATTGTTTTGGACCATTCAATAGACATGACCAAAAAATAAAAGAAACTCTAATGGAATCCGCTAGAATTTTCTATTAAATTGTTTTATACATAGATTTCAATGACACAATTTTCATAAATCAACTCTTCCTTTGACGCCTGAAAAAATATCTCCAAAATGAAAAGCATTATTGAATTTGACATAGCTAGCCTTTAATTCCTAACTATATAAACCCATTCATCTTATAAATACGTAACATCAACAAAATCGACATAATTGAATAATCCATAGAAATTAATGTGATCAATTCCGCTAATTACCCCCCAGGTATTCGTCAGTGCGTCCCCCGAGCACTGGTGCAGAATACCAGAGCTAGAGAACGTAACGAATCTCCTAAGTCTCCAAGCGAGAAAAGAGCTCTCTCTACCTTATGAATACAAGTCTGACGGTAGACGTCAGTTCTCTAGGTGCTACATGTACGATGTTAACTATACAGCCATCCTCGAGGACTGGTTGAGGCATATGAATACGGAGGTTAATGCCACGAGTTCATTAACAACGAGTCTACCATCGCCACCAGTGAGTGACACAGACTGGCCAAAAACCAAGTGCCTTCATGGCTGGATTTATGACAAGAGAGACTACGAGAGCACACTCGTCACAGAGGTAAACTTCCTCTAATTTTGACATTATTTGTATTGGATCGATAACATCGGATTTAAAGAGAGAAAGACCCCGAACTGAGTCTTAATTCCACGCAATTCTTATTAAAAAATTTGATTTATTTTTCTATTCGAATTATTCTCTTCAAATTTTTCGGTCGAAAAATATCAGTCTCGGAAATTCTTTGTTTTCTCGTTGCATTTATTCATCGTCATGAATTTTTCAAGTTTATTTGGGATTTTACAATAGACAAAGAGAAAAAAGTAAATTTTTAGATAGAAATTTCTTCAAAATATGTTCGAACAGAGTAACTACTGGAAAATGAAGAAATAGTATATTGTGCAACTAGTGCGTAAAGTAGCACTTTTTCGCACGAGTTGTGCATCGCTTGCACGAGTTGGTTGCTTCGCCGGCCACGAGTGGTAGGCGATCACACGAGGCGAAAAAGACGATACGCACGTGTTGCACACCTAATTTTTTGCAATACCTGCCAAAATTCGCTTTGAG
>JAPYZN010003515.1:0-13988 GCA_030522865.1 Psyttalia lounsburyi | reverse complement strand
TTTTTTTGTAATAAAAAAAAGGGCCATGTGCCCCCCCCCTTTTAAACGAAACCCTTGCTCCCCCCCCCCCCCCCCCTCCACCAAAAGCATTTTTTGTCTCCATCGGGTGATAAACGGCCGGAAGGAAGCCGGGGGCGTTTCCACCACGAGCCGGAAGTGTGGCGGGACGTGTTTATGTGTATCTCACTCTCTCATTCTCCACAGTTTGGGGCCTACATGAGACTGTTGGTGGCCAAACTAGAATTCATCCGGTGGCACATGCCACTCAAAGCTGCCGACGTTTCCATTTACGGTCGCTTCGAATTTCGTGGAATATGGCCGTGTGACGCGTTTAGTCAGTCCTTTCCTCCTCCGCCTCCGCCCCCTCAACCCACCCAGAGTGTCGCATCCATCCGTTTTTGGCGAAACTCGTAATTAATTCAAATGCCTATTTCCAAGTTTGCGGAATACCTCGAGAACCGGAGAAGGAAGACGACTAAATCCGGAATTTGATAGCGAGGAAAATCACTTGGAAAACTAGTGTCTAGAATTGATGTAGTTGAAAAATCAATGATTTATTTATCGATTTTTTAAACTACTTAACGACAATTTGTTCTCGTTTTTTAATTGGGAAATCTTAATCCAGGATTTTTTCATTAAGAAACAATCAAATTTTATTTTGAGAGTTTGGTCAATTTAATTCTTCATTTGAGCTCTGAAAATTTTAATTTTTCATCTTTTTAACTTCAATCTTCATTGAAAATTAATTATCTATGAATAAAAATGAATCTTTGCAATTGCAAGAAATTCCAAAAGTCTTGTGCAAAGAAATCTCAATAAAAAATTAGATGTTCCCCATAAATGAACCGAAAAATGAGAAAAATCAAATATTTCCAGCTGGCAAATGGCCATATTATTGATAAATTGATTCAGCTCAATTAATTTTTCCGAGAACTCGTGGAAAAAAAATGAATTATCACCGAAACAACAATAAAACACTTGCTCATTCCTCTCTCTGTCTCACTCTCTCTCTCTTGCGCGAATGAAAATAGACGAATAGAGAAACAAAAATGATAAACAGCTCCATTGAATCATCGAGGTTGTATCACATCCCGTATCTCCCTCTTATCCACGATAAGTAGGACAACAAGAGTGCCCATTTCGTTTTATTCAAACACTCGCTAATAGACGAAGGAGGCGTGTAAATCTCGACTGGGTTTTTTGTTTGGGGAATGGAGTGAAGAATGGACGGTGTACATGGCTCATCTACATCAGTGTACGTAGCATTATCATCGCAAGTTCAACAACACGTTATCAAGCAAGACATCCCGTTTAGCGCCTCTCCCACTGCCGGAAGAGTTTTGATCGACTTCGGCAATTTGCCTTTTCACGACTGCACTCTATCTCTCGCTTATGGTGATGATATTCAAAGTACACAGAGAGAAATTTTTTTTAAAGAAAAATTATCACTCCGTTTGGATGTATTTTAGCCCTTACGAAAAACAATTACCCAATCGCACAAGAAAATTCAACATCTTAAATAAAAATTATGCACACGTCGGGATAATTTTTTTAGTAAACAGCGAATGAATTTTACTGAAGAGTTAGGTAATTTTCCCCCGGTAAACCAGATAACTTTTATTAAGCAATCGGCGGGGAATTGTGTACATAATTCAAGATAACTTTCACTAAGTGGTCAACAAATTTTGTCGGAGTCGTCAGGTAATTTTTGCGTCAACCTTTCGGTAATTTTATCTTAACTGTCAAAACACAATGCGATATTGTTGACCGCGTAGACCATTACAAAAATGTAAAAAAAGGATTTTTTTGGTTTCAAAATCCGAAGATCGTAAAGTGAGACTTTAATATCTCAAGTTCAATCTTTCGGGAATTTAATTTATGACTTGAGAATCAATTTAGCAAATTAAAAATATTCATTTAAGGCTTATGATAGTTTCAATGTTTAATTAAAATGTTTAAATAAAAATAAAACATAAATTTCTTAAGAGCGAAATTAAGACTTCGAAAGTGTCGAGTTCCAATTTTCGAAAGTTGTAATTTGAGATTCAATTAAAATCACAATTTGTGATTGGAAAGTCTTAATTAGATCCTTTCGAAATTCTTATCCTGAGACTTTCAAAAATCTCAAGTGAAGACTTTCAAAATCATTAGATCCAAACCAAAGCATTTCCAGGGGCGATTAGCCAAAATAATGGGAGGGCAGAGAGGGCCGAAGTAAATCAAATAAAGTATTTCCAAATATGAAATACGTTTCCCTAACAATTACTTATCATCAAAAATGACCTACAAAACAAATAAAGCGCCCAGAAAATCCAATTTTTCCCTCACAAATCAATTTCCCAGCGATAAACCCAGTCCAATGAACTTACTCCGATCATTATAATTTCTCATTACAGCTGATCTCCATAAAACTTCAAAATAAATCCAAATTAAATTGCAAACCACTCCCTCCCCGTCTAAATCCAACGAAAAAAAGGCCCAAAAAACCCCAGAATCTCAGTTTTCCAAACCGAAAAAGACCCGCCGGCTGTTTAATGAGGATCGGACGTCGTTGGAGGCTAATTACGAGCCGCGGAAGATATCTCAGCCGGCAAAACCGAGGAGCGGCCAGCGCCGAGAAAACAGTCTACCCATTGAAAAAGAATTTGCCGGATTTCCGTTCGCATGCAAAAAAAAGAGGCGAAAAAGAAGGGGAAAAAAAAAGAACGACTCGTGCTATCGAGGTCGTTGCATAACATATCGATAACCGCTCGGTGAAACGTGACAACTAGCACTGGGAGGTGGTGAGTCCACAAGGTAGATACATAATTATTCATTTATTAACACAGGGGAAAAAAAGAAGAATTTCATTCAGAGTCTTCGTTCACCTTTTACTCAATGAATCTCTTCATTTCCGTTTTTTTCCTCTCTCTCTTTTCTTTTCTCAATGGAACAAGAAAATATGTCAGCGCACAACGGGCCGGAAGGGGGGGGGGGGGGGGGGGGGGGGGGGGGGGGGGGGGGGGGGGGGGGCTGAGGAGTCATTGAGGGGAAATAAAAAAAAATACTGGGAGCAAGAAAATGCCAAGACGCAACGTTTTTCGTGCGTTTCAATCTGTCTCGTACCGCGAGGAGGGAGGGACCGAGGGACATGTGAAGAACCTTCGGCGGGGGATCCTGACCTGAGCCAACACTTCGTGACGGCCAATATCCGGTCGGGATGATCTGCCTCGGGGGAACTTCCAACTTACGGAGGGAGCGATAACATCGGGTGACGCGGTCAGTGACGATTTTTGAGGGAACTGGGGACTGGTGGAACTAGCGCCTTCCAGACGTCTTAATTTAAGACATTACAACCGAAAATATGTCTTACGTAAATAATTTTTTTTTGGTGATTTATGGGCGTAAAAGGAGGATTTTTGAACGGTCCAATTGAGACTTTTTAATGTCGTAATGGGAGACCTGAGAGATTCAAGTTAAGATCGGAAGATCTACATGATTGTAAACGGCTTTTATGATGTCTTAATTTAAGACAGACCCAAAATTGGCCTTTCATAAAAAGAAACTTTATTTTGGTAGTTAGGATCTGATAGTGAAACTTTTGGGCGTCAATGAGATTTTTTAAAGGTCGCAAATTGAGACGCTCGGATGGCTTAAATTAAGACCTTTAGAATTGAAGATAAAACCAAAAAAAAAAACAATTTTTATTACACTCCACAATGGGACGTAGAGAAAAATTCTGGTCTCAAATGAAAATGTAACAACGTCTGAATTTAAGAATTTCGAAAGTCATTTCAAAATTTAATTTTTCTAACTCTAAGCACTCAATTTAAATTTGAGACTTTTAGGAGAATCAGTAGAGACATTCGGGTTTCAAATTGAGATTTTCAAGTCTACAATTGAGACTCAAAATTTAGTTTTAAGTCGAAATTATCCGAATTGAATCGAAGATTTTTCAAGATCTCAATTTGAGACTTCGACAAGACTTCTATACATTCCTTAATCATCAAAGTTGTTGGAAAAAAAATGGTTAAAGTTCTCTAATCTAATTATCTACAAAAATCCAAATTTTCGATTATTTAATTTTTGACAGAATTTGAAGATGAAAAAAAATAAACTACCACCACAAGTTTCTCCATGTACTTCCCTGATTCTCCCCATTCTCATTTTTCTCTAATTTCTATGTGGAAACCCATTGAAATGCTGATATTAACTTAATAAATAAATCCCGACAACAAAACAGAATCACCTAATCAATTACCCATGAATAATCGTTAGTCCCAGCGTTAAAGGAACAACTGAGTATGTGGGCTAACTATATGGTAGGGTCTGCTTTCTATGCGCGGGCGACAAGAATGCAATGATACCCTCAAAAGCCCCCTCTCAATCGTTTCATACGTCCGCAGACGTTCTCTCAACTTTGTCCAGCGTTTTACTTGGCAAAAGAACAGAGCAAAACCTGAATAAACCTCACGATCTTCCCACCTAACGCACACGCATAACCACGAGTACATTGTGGGCACGAGGAGTGGTACAAGTCCATTCCTCGGACATTAAATCTTCCATAATTGATATTTTCATGCTGATTTTTTTTACCACTTCAACACGACTTGAAAAATGGAATTTCGTCAATGAACGTATTCTATTCATGAGAACTTTACTGACTTCTTACTCCACTCGTAATATTAATCGAAACGGGTTCCAACGAATTTGCCAAACAATAAAAAATGCCAATTTGAGATTGACAACCTCAAATTGAGACTTACGGAAATATTTTAATTTGATTTTTGTAAATGTTAATTCTCTTAATTCGAGACTTCAGGAATTGATAGTCTCAAGTTAATAAATGGAAATCAAAACTTGAAAAATTCAATTTTAGAGTTGAATTTTTTTTTGAGCATTAATTTTAGAAAGTCCTAAGCTGAGAAAAAATTATTTTTCTCGAAAATTAAATTATTTGAGAGAAGTTTTTGATTTTTCGCAATCTCATTTCTTTGGAGGAGTCATTTCCTGGCGCCTCCCATTGGATTTCAATTATGACAATTATTTTGCTCTAAAAGATCATTATATTGTATATTACATTAAGCGGACTCCTTTTATAATTATTTATTTTTCTAAATTTCATATTTTCTTTCTTCTCCAAATTTGTCATTTTAACAATAATTGAAAAGGTTCATTAAAAGTCATAATTGAAACCTCATCAGTATCGCCTGACTGATACTTATTGAGAGAGATAACTTTTCAAAAAAGTAAACAGTTCTCTTACTTAAATAATTATTTGACAAAAATAATATTGCAACAAATTGAGAAAATATTCAATTTTTTTTTTAAATTTCAAGTTTTTTTGCGTAGCTCCGAATTTCTTTTTGCACTTGACAATCTCAAAATAAGGAATTTTTTTTGGCAGATCGCAAATCGTTTTTATTGTTTCTCGTTTACTGTTTTTTCCTTCGACATTTTGCAGTGAAATTTAAAAGGAGATCGAAGTAGAGGGGGAGGGGGAAAAAATACTGAGACGCCCACACTGTGCCAGCCAGGTAGTTACGTCGTTAATGTTGGCTAGGCCCATGGGGGAAAAACCTCGTCCTCCTACGGGGCACCTTCCAAGTCCTTCCTATCGACTTTATCGTCGTATCGAAAGAACTCGGTGGACGGGTTCACCTACACGTGAAATCTTGAGGGACAGAAGCAATCATGATTTTTATAGTTTTTCCGTTAGTTTTTTTTTGGGCTCGGGTGGGTTGATGGGGAGAGAGAAGTGGAAAAATAATCTGAAAGTGATTTCAATTTTTAAAATCCGGATTAAGAAATTTCACAGAAAAATCAAGTCTTTTATGTAAAGAAATTCCATTGAATTTCTGTTTTTTTGCGAGCAATTATATCGAAGATTATGCAATTTAACCACGTGAATTTGTTGAAGGATTGTGTAACTAAACAAGCCAAATTAATTTTTTTTTATGTAAAAATTTATAAGGATAAATTTTCCAATTTTTTTGCCAGTTCTATTTTCAGTTTTTTTCCGTAATTTATTTTTTTTAAGTGAAAAATTCTGATTTATTTTGTTAAGCGATTTTGGACACAAAATAATCAACAGATTTCGATGTTTCCCATTTTAGTTTTTCTCCCGAAGTTAATCCAACATAAAAAAAAATCTGAATGAAGGAGTCTGAGGGGGGTGTTGATTAATTCCGAAAAATATTCAAACCAGTCTATTTGTATTTACTTCCGAGCCCAAAAGAAAAATTGGCCTGCAAAATAAAACCGCAATGACCCGCAGAGGAATTAAAAAAGCCACAAAAAATAAATCAACGAAATAGCCCACAAAAAAGAGAAGCATTTTGAGACGTGGGTGGTACAGGCTTTCGCGATTGTCAATTTAAAACTAAAATATATCGTGTGGGTTTGAAGTGGCATTATATCTCGATCGAGGGTAGTACCAACGATCCATATACAAATGCAGAAACTGGTGGGCGCCATGAATACGTTTATTCCAATCGTTCGAAGTGCTGAAATTTTTCCTCCACTTTTCATCTCCGCCCAGTCGTATCGACAGGAGCGTCAGTGGAATGCACAACGTGCATTCTGAATCAGAAATAACAAAAAAATTGCACTCACGTCCTTGCTGGGTACGCAGACCGGTGTTCCCTCTTTGACGATACCAGCCTCGACCATCACACCCACGACGATTGGATCCCTCGAGTTGAATATGTACTGAAAAAAATTAATAATTTTTTTTAATAAAGTGGGATTTGAGTCATCTATTGCTGATTTCAAATGAATGGAAGGGACTACATAATGTTCATCATATACAAAAAAATAAATAAATAAATAAATAAGGCCCGGGTGGACCGCCAACCAGACGTTATCTAGATTGTTTTGTCTTGAATTTACGAAAATTGACACTTGATGCGAATGAATTGCTAATTTCCTTGAATGACAACATTTATCCTAAAATAGTTATCCAGCTGTGAATTCGCAACCAAAATCTTGTTCAAATAAATAAAAAGATAAATAATTCGAGCTGATATTCCTGTTTAAAAATTTCAGCCTCGGCCATCACACCCACGACCCCAGAATCTCTCGACTTGAATGTTCTTTGAAAAATCCAATAATTTTCACTAAACCCGCATTTAGTGTCGCTCTTGTATGTTACTGCACAGATAGAATGCCCAAACAAATTGTCGATTCATTTGAATTCATTTGAAAGTGCTTTTGCAAATGCTAATGGCTGTAATAACACACGAAAAATATGAATTTACAGTTATGATTTCCTTTTGGCGAAACTCAAGGGGACTCCAATTACCGGTGGCACGTTCTAGGAAATGGCTATCTACTCGTGTGGCGCGGTATAGGCCACTATACTATCGTTTGATACACGTTTTCCTGTTGTGTTATATCTTCAACTCTTGGGTCTGAAATTTGCCTCCGCATTTATTCACTTTCGCTTTCAACGAAAATTGATTTCCGCCGGATTTGAAGATTCAGAGGTTCAGAGAGAACTCGAATCGTTTCATTTTAAAATACTACATTTGCAAATATTAATAATTATCGAGCAATTGATGAATTTTTAATTTTTTAAATTGTCTGAATTTATATTTCATCAGTTGATCGAAAAATTTCAATTTTTTGGGAAAACAAAAATTGTTTGAACAACTTCCCTCGCAAAGCAAGACTTCCTATGGATTTTTGGCAATTGAAAGTCGAATATTTACAATCTTTTTAAGCAATCATCTTCAACTTCGCTTTATTATGTTTTTTTTTATTTAAGTGAACGTAATTATGTCGGGTTCATTCAATTTTTGGGGACTTTTTAGTTTAATCAGGTGAGAAAAATTGTAGCCATCGAATTTTTGGTTTTGAAATTTTTTTCCCGTTTGGGAAAGCATGAAAATAAAACATCACGATGAACTATTCAGTGTACGGAGGTGTAATCGATAAAGACCAAAGGCTATCGCTAGCGGTTGACGAGGGGGCCCACGAGATTCGACTTCCTGCCTCGAGCGCACTCCAACATCCGGCGGTGATAAGCCCCCAGTCTCTCATCCGGAGTTCACGACAACCAGCATCACAATATCACATTCGATAGCCGTTGAATTCCCCAAAAACCCCCACCTTTATCACTTTCAGTGGAAAAACTGGGATCGGTAATTGAGACACTTCTGTTGCTTTTTTTTGAGACCTTACGTCTGAGAATTAAGATTACGAAATGCGAAAAGTTCCATGTAAACGCAAAAAATAGAATATTTATCTTTAGATTTTAATGGTTTTTAGGTGGACATTTCGAAAGTCTCGACTCCAAACTTTTCAGTCTCATTTAAATACTTCGAATTCAAAACTTGAGACATTAATCTCTCAAATTAGGACTTGAGAATTTTCGGTTTCAATTTCAGACTTTTCAGTCTCCAATTATAATTTTTTAAGTTTTCGCGTTATAACTTATAAGTTAAAAGTCCCACCTGAAAAGTCTAAAGTCCAGATGTAAAGTCTGAAGTTTGGCCTTAAAGAAGGAGTTAAAGTTCTAATTTAAGACTTGAAAGTTTTCAAATGAGACTCAAAAGTCTCAATTCGAGCTTTCAAAATCCGATTAAATTTTGAGTTTTTAAAATTTGAAATTGAGATCTAAATTGGTCAAATTGGGACTAAAAGGTCTCAAGTTAAGGCCGAAAAACATGAATATATTCAGACTTGAAAATCACCTGAAATCGTCAATAATCCCCGATCTCAGCTTTGATTTTTGGCCAATAAATCCCCTCTCTCAAGATTTTTTTATTTCATACTGCCAATTTCATTCAAATTCCCAAACTTTTCATTTATTCTTCTCAACGGCTGCCACTCCACGACATTAAAAATATCAGTCATCAAAAAAATAAGTGACAAGACACATTTTGCTGGCTCAAATTAAAACCTCCCGATGACCTCCGTCATTCCCACAACAGATGAACAAGAAAGAAGTAATTGTGAAAAAATTTTCTCTCACCTGCGGCAGAACACGAAGTTTGCAGGGAAAAACGGCTATGTGTTTATGCTCATCTCGTTTTCGCTGCTTCAGCTCCTCCCTGTAGGCGGTGAACTTGTCGAATAAATGGTAGATGATGTCCGCCTGGAATATCTTAACACCGAGAGAGTCAGCTAATTCTTGGGCGTCACGCTCAATTTTCACGTCAAACGCCAATATCGTTGCATACCTGACAACAAATGAAAATGTTTATCAGCTGAATTTATGAAATTAACTTGTATTTTTATTCAATAAAAAAAATGTCCTGATTCCCCAAATAAAATATTTACTGCATTCTATAAAAATATTTCCATTCAAATAAATAAAAGACTCCCCTAATTTCCGTCAAAAAATGGAATTGAATTACATTTGACAATAGAATTATTTTAAAAATGTCTAAATTTAGTCGTTACTACCAGACAGTAAAGAATGAATCAACAAAGAATATTTATTTCATAACTAAAAATTGAGTAATCACGTATTCAATCAATGAAATTTAATTAAAGCCGCGATTAAGTAATTTCCCCTGCAATTAGAAAGTGTAAAAAAAGCCGGGAGCAGTGGTTGAATGAAAAATTCAACGGAGACAGCCGTAACAGCTCCAAAAGACGAGAGCTAAAGAACTAAATCCCCTCAATTGTGAAGTACCAAATAATTTATGTTTTATTGGAGCTTTAAAATTGAGAGGATGAGAGGGTAAAAAGTGAGTGGGGGCTCAACTCCTCGTGTAATTTCACCGTCGCCGGAGAATTAGTTGACATAAAAAAAAAAGAAACCTGAGCACTTCCTCAAGACGAGATGAAAATAAAAAAATAAGTCAAT
This sequence comes from Psyttalia lounsburyi, assembly GCA_030522865.1. Lineage (NCBI taxonomy): Eukaryota > Metazoa > Arthropoda > Insecta > Hymenoptera > Braconidae > Psyttalia > Psyttalia lounsburyi. The sequence continues at coordinate 4,192 of JAPYZN010003515.1, read as the reverse complement.
TCCGTTTGGGTCTCACGGCGAGGACGGCCGGAAATAGAAGTAACCCGTGAATAATCGAAGCGACGAGGCGAACGAGAAACGGATGAGTGATTTTTTTAACAATTTTTTTTTTATCATACTCACTGGCTGTCGTGTTCGAGCATTATCGACGCTTTCATCACGTCCTTCTTCACCACCGGGCCAATTCTGATACCGGCGTACTGAAACGTGAAAAAAATCGTGGGATAAGTATGAGAAAAAATGACGGCTTAAATTGAGACAGTTTTGTTTCGTTTTTTAAGAGGCCCGTCTTTTTTAATTTAAATGATTTTTAATGGATCCAATTGAGACTTCAAAACATGCATCGGACGAAAATGGACAAGCCGGAAGATAAAAGCCTTCAAAAATGGGCCTGTAAGACGTCAAATGAAGACAATTTGGGATTGATTGAAATCTCGAGTTATTGAAGTCTCAAATTGAGAACCTCGAGAGTATCATCTTAGGATTTTCAAATACTTAACTGAAGATATTCTTTGAAGTCCCATCTTTTCAGTCCTAAACTGACTTTTTCGAAAGTTTTCATTTGAGTCTTTCAAGACGAACTTAAAACCTTCCAAACTCAGCTTGAGACTCTTAAGTCTGAGATTGGATTTGCGATAGTCTTAGTTTGAGACCCCTTCAAGTCTTAGCTTTCTAGTCCTAAATTTACATTTTGGAAGTCAACCGGTGCTCTCCAGATCTCAACTTTGGATTTTCAACTCTCAACTTGAAACTTCCAAGTCTCAATGACCGTTAGACTCTCAATTGTCCACTTCAATTTTTTAATTCCTAATTTGAGGCGTTCAACTCTCGAGTTGGTACTTCCAAGTCTCCACATGGGACCCCCAAGTCTCAATCTCAAATTGAGACCTCCATACGGCAGTTCATCATAAGTAGTTAATGTCTGGACATTCACAAAATTTTCTGAATTCAATTTCAATAAAAAACTAATTTCAATTCTTTTGAGTTAAGAAAAAAGTCTGGCAACTCGTCCCAGCCATTGGAAAAATCCCCTATCCCCGAAACAATTTGTCTCCGAACTCCCAAAACGTCTCATTTGAAGACCCTCCAAAGATCCCTCATCCCCGAGGCAACCGATACAACCTATTTCCGTGTCTAATGTTTCAAATTGAGACGCGTCTCAAAGACACTAGTTTTTACCCAGTAATTGCGAGAAAAAAAATACATCAACATTTTCTGTTTAGTCAAATGCGTTTGTAAACACGAGTTGAAACTCCGCGAGAGGGGCGAGGAGAGGGGTAGGGATATGTGGAGTGCAAGCTTCCAGGAATAACTTCTTGGTTCTCCACTCGACGCGAATACTCGGGTGGAGGAACACAACACGCATCCCGGATGTCACACGTTGCGTGCATACGAGTATTTTGTGGATGTGTGGACTCTAGACTGCGTTTCCCGCATACCAATCCATCGATTCCCTCACTTCCTCGTTTTTTGTGTTCATTTGCCAGGGGCGTGATATAATTTGTTTGGTGACAATTTTTCTAACGGCTGGAGAATTCCAAGAAATTGACTATTTTTCATTAATTAATTGTTCCAGATTTTTCAATTCATTCGGCATAGGATGAGGCAACTCTACAATTTTCCAATTGTTTTATCTAATGAACAGTTAAGACAACAATTGCATATAAAAAAGTCCTAGCGCGAACAATTTTGAAAGTACTGGTTTTTTCAATTTCCCATGCATTTTCTTCTTAACGAAAATAAACGACCGAAATTAAGTTGTTGAATTTGTTACATGAATTTTTTCAGTGGAATTGATTGAGATTGATTTACCGAATTGGATATTCAATCGACCGATGGCAATTCAATTCGGTTTAAAGGACAGCGATCTATTTCGTCAAGAGTCTCTCAAGTTTCTCTGATAAACCAAACTCCCTTTTTTTTATATTTCGTTCAGCGAATCATGTGGACATCTAATCAAAAATATCGTATTTCTACTTGGTGAATCGGGCGCCATAGTTATCCACTTTAGTCCCGTCTCAACTTCATTTTAACGTTGCCATTAGCAAAAGTCAAACCGATAAGATGAAGCCTCACGAGCCTCGCAACCGGAAATGTGACTCGAGACGATAAACAAGAATCCCTGATAAAACTGTAAATTGAGGGAAGGGAAAATACAATTTTCCTCTGCTAAATAAAACATTCAGAGCTTTTTCTTGCAGAATTACATTTTTAACTCTTTCGTTTTAATTAATTTATGAAGTCATCCAATTTACGTGAATTTAATTGTAACAAAATCTCCATTAATTGACGATGAAATTAAAATTGAAAATAATTTACTAAAAGACGTTCATTTTATTCGACGAATAATGATAATTTTAAATAAACTAATCGACCGCGTCCCATCAAATTTTCACTTTTACAATTTTATTAAATGTACAGAAAAATGAGACAAAATTTCATGATCAATTCAAGAATAGTATATTGTACAACTAGTGCGTAAATTTGCAATACCTGCCAAAATTCGCTTTGAGGGGAGGTTTGAGGGCAAAGTGGTTTTTTTGTGTGCGGAGTGCGGAAAAGTACCACTTTACGCACGAAAATCGGTACCGAAAAGTGAACTTTTTGGGCAGGTATTGCAAAAAGATATATTCTCTCCGCTGTATTTAATATTTCAAAAAAATCTGTAGAAGAGATTGCATTTTTGGAAATTTTCGAAAATCCCAACTTTTGCTGAAGACTTCCAAGTCTCACATTGAGACCTGGGATAAAACGATGGAAAAAATTATGACGGTCCCTATATGACCTCTACGACTTCACTTAGGCCTTGCTAGCCCTGATTGTGATATAGAATATTCGCGTTGTCTTAGTTTATGATTTTATCATGCAGATCCCTTCTGGAGGAGCTTGTGACTCGGTCAGACGTCTTCGGCGGGCGACTCCTCCAGAAGGGGGTGAATAACATAAAAAAAGAGTTTAAAAAAATGAAGACGAAACGGGGCGATGTGTCGGGCAGACTGCGGGCGAGAGAGCAACCCAAAATAACATCTGACGCACGATTCTTCTCTCTTTCGTTTACCACGACGTTTATATACGTATGGAAGTGTATTCCTCGGGCACGCGTGATGCGTAGAAATATACGCACCTATAAACAAGCGAAGGGGTCAGGCACGCCGCTGGTGCAATTAGTCACTGCCCCTGGGGGCGGCTTTTGCTCATTCCAGTTAAAACGAAATAATAAAAAAAAACCAATGAGAGTCAATGGTTTTTTGCCGTCATTACATTAAAAACAAATGATTTGAGACTTAGTCTCTTAAATTGGGATTTTACCCATTAAGGTCCGGGTGTACCTCCAACCGAACGCTCTCTACTTGGTTTTGTTCTGAATTTTTTGTCTACAAGGCATTTATTTGGATACTGATTTTTTGTAATAAATAGACCTCCAAGAATAATAAATTTATATTTGGAAAAGAACTATAGAAAATTAGGAACATTTTCAAAGAGCGTTTTTGAGAAATAAGTGAGTAAAGGGTCAAATAAAAAATGGTAAATAACTAGGAGGGACAATTGAGAACTCGGACCACATGAAGTGACTGATAATAAGCATGGCAATTTTGCATCAAGTTTTTTGTCGCGAGTACTCTTTATTTTGGCATAAAAGGAAGCTTAAAAACTGCGGAAAATTTTTTTAAAGAACCTTTTTTAAATTAATACCCGATGTACGGAGGATTGGCAGATTTCGCATTTCGGCCTCTCTAACCACCATGTTGACGTCGGTTGGACGCCATTTGCCGTGGTAATTACCCATTTCTTATTTTACCCTCCACTCCCCTATTTGTCAATATTTCTCAAAAAGGCTCTTTGAAAATGTTCCTAATTTTCTCCAGTTTTTTTCAAATATATATTTATAATTCTCGGAGATCTACTCACAACAGAAAATGAGTTTCCAAATAGACCCAGTTGTAGATTAAAAAATCAAAACAAAAATAATCTAGATAACGTTCGGTGGGAGGTACACCGAGGCCTTAATTCTTATCAGAAGAATATTTAATTGATGAAATTACATTTTTTTCAGGGGGGCCCTCTCAGGACCATTGCCCAGGTCTGTAGTATACCTTAACCCTTCGTTGGTCGCATCATGAGCGTAACGCCGCACATTTTCGTATTTTAGTTATAACTACGAAAATATTTCAATTTCAACACTGAGCGGCCA
>JAPYZN010003513.1:0-13717 GCA_030522865.1 Psyttalia lounsburyi | reverse complement strand
GGGGGGGAGACAAGTGTTCGTCTATAAGGAGAGGGGCACATGGCTCCTTTGTTCATTACCAAAAAAGGGATGAAAAGTCGGTGGTGGGGGGTGGGAAGGAAGGAAATGTGCACTCGATTTCCCGGAAATATTTTATTTCCTCGATTTTAGGTTACAATGGGAGAGAGAAATTATTTTCGGGGGGCTTGATTTTATGGGAAGATTAACAATTGAGGATATAAAAAAAAATTTGAATTTAATTTACAGTTTTCGACTTATTATCTTAAATTAAAACTTATGGAAGTTAAATTGAGAGTCGTAAGTCTTATTTCAAGCTTCCAGGTCTCAACTAAAAATCTCTGAAATCTCAAAAAATGTTTCCTGATTCAAGAAAATATTTAAGTAATTAGAAATCAAATCAAATAATTAGAAAACAACTACAGGAGTACATCAAACTGTCCCAATTATTCATTTCACTGAACAAAAATATTATTATGTAAATAAATATAGTTTTTTTGTAGATTAAAAGAAGAATGATAAGTTTGAAGACAATAGAAAATTTTGCAAGTCAATTTGTCTCTGATTTTAATAAATGTCAGCTGACAGTGGAAACCAGTAAAACCGTCAGTATTTTCGGGGCAGGAGGAAAGAAATTGTTATCAGAGGTTAAACTTGTGGCTTCCATCCTGAAAATAAAAGGATGAGCATCGTGTGTGGGCCAACATTATCGTTTTCAAAAGATGCCACCAACATACCTGAAAGTCGCGACGTCGAGACGACGATATCGATCCACTCTGAAATAACACCCCTCTAAAAAACGAGTTTCACCATTTTAACTTGGACTGTAGTTTTGATAAGAAGTATAGCCAGTGTCAATGAGCGAATCCACTTTGGGATTTTGGAGAGAAGAGGAAATTATTAAAGAATATTAACATTTCTGATGGAACTCACTCAACTCCAATGGGAGAATAATGTGTCATTGAGTGATTTAGAAACATTTCTGCCGGTCTATTCGACTTTTTATATTTAATCTTCACTCGAATCGAACGAATTTCAATTTTTCCAACTTAAATTCTCTAATTAAACCTTCGGAAATCTTAAATTGACTCCTTAAAGTCCTGAGTTGTGACTTCGTATGCCTCAGTTTCAATTCCAGGCTTGTAAATAACAAGTCGAATTTTTTGAAAATGTCAAATCGAGATTTTAAAGTCTCACATCAAAGAAGGGAATTTATGACGTGACAGGAAACCATTGGAGGGGATTCTGAATTGTTGGTAATATAAAATTTACAAGAAATTTTTACTTAAAAAATGACCAGTCCAGACCGGAATTCAATAATCCAATAAAATAATTGAAATAATAATTGCGAATTTTTAAGTACCAACTGGAGTTGAAAGTCTGAACTTGAGGTGACTGTCCGGTAATTTCTGGAGGGGGAATTCCGTAGTTCTCGATAGCTCAATTGGACGAGTAGATTCCGGGTTCGATTCCCGGCTGGAACTCCTGAAGTTTTCCTCTAGAAAATTCTAAATTCCTCTAGAATTCCTCTTACTAAGATCATGACTTGCCACCAGAAGTCTATAGCAGACGTTATAGAATATTTTTATGCGTTCACTTAAACAAATTAATATTGTTAATTAATTTGTTCTTTTCTTGTTCCTCCAAACTCGTTATTCCATTACCTTCGTTTCAAGCCGCGAACCCGTCCTGCAATTTTTACATGTTTTTATTTATTTAATTTCACTCCACCCTTTTGACTAAACCTTTTTTAAATTGTTTAAAAAATCTTTTTCTTTTGCGATATTATGCTATTTAATAAACCATAAATATGTAGATACATCAAAATTCGCAAATTATCCCAGAATTATACGCTCCGAGCCCCATAAATTCCATCCCCCGGGTATTTTCAATTGAATCCCGCCACCTCAATTCTTATAAATTTTGCATGAAAAGAAAAAGACCCTTAAGAAAAATCACCCGCATCCCTTTCTCTCCTCGCGTGGGTTTGGAATTATTTCCTCCTAAACGCTCCTCACGGCCACGTGGGACGAGGTGACTCGGGGGCGAATGTTCTCAAACCGCTAGGGTTTTGAAGAAGGTGGACGAAGGCAGAACGTGAAGTAAAATCAGAAAAAATAAATAAATAAAGAATTATACGGAGAATCCTGACTCTTTCCTCGAAGGAACTCAGCAATACAAGGTCGACGTTGCCTCTTCCTCTCCCTTTACCCCTCATTCATTTTATTTTTTTTTTCTTGCTCCCCCTTTCTCTCCCTGTCTTTCTTGACTCGAATCACCTGTCCGAGCCAAATGGAGAAGAAAGGGATAAAAAAATACTGAAGAAGTAAAGAAGAAAAATAGCCTGAGACAAACGGCCCATCGATTTGCCCCCCGCTGAGCTGCCCAGTTGTCTCATCAACCTCGCCAGTTAACTCAAAATTTCTTTTAAAAAAATAAGGACGAAATGAGAGGGAGAGCTAGCGTATCCACTTGTCGAGTAATTAATGAATAACCGGGTTTTGAGTTTCAATATTGAATTGTTTTTTGATAATTATAAAAAGGGAATCTCAATTTTGGATGAGTCTGATAGGAGACGAAATTTTTTTTAAATTGACCATAAATTTTCATGATTTATAAATTGAAATTTGAATTGTTCCTAAATTTGACTAAAAATCAGAGTTTTTTTTTACTAATAAAATCGCCAAAGTTTTGCTCATAAAAAATCCAGCCGGAGACTTTCCAGTCTCAAATTGCGATTTTCGAAAGTCTCAACTTGAAAATTTTACGTCGCAATTAAAATTCTTAAATAAGGATTATTTTTTGCGTGCTGGCAACCGCAATTACCATTATCTTTAATAAATAAAAATAAATATTTTTTATTTAGATCTTACTAATATTAATCCCAAAATAATTACCAAAAAAACGTTTGGACCAAAATAACAATTATTCCTGTAATTAAATCCCCGATTCTAATCAGGAATTTTTATTTCAAATTCAGCCGTCCTCAAATTTCCCTTTAACTGGTCACGAAATGAAAATTTTCTGAAAAAAATGAGAAAATAATTAACAGTTCCAGCCAGAAATGTTTAATTTGCCGAAAGATTTAGAGAATAAACCGATTTTCCTTTGAAAATTGATTTTCACTGGGCACTTGTGATTGTCAATGTCCGAATTGTCTTTATGAATGACTTCGGCAATCGATCAATGAACAAATCCCGACTTAGAAAAAGACAAGAGTCCAAACTAAACGACTCATCGACACTCTTCGGGCCGCGACGTTTGGCATAGCCCCGGTTAAGCAGACACCGCTCGAGACGGGAACCGGAAGTCTATTTCTGTTGGCCGTACCAATTTAGAAATCCTTTATAGTTTATACCGCCCCTGTCCACGAATACACACAAACCGTATTTCTAATGTCCATTGGGCTAGTTTTTCATTCTTACGCTCTGGGATTATTGCGTATCAGAGTGTCATGTGCTCACCAATGATGCACTCACAGGTGCCACTACAGATTCAACGATGATTCAATCCAATCTCTCGTTTGGTTTATTTCTGATGTTGTTATATTTGCACGTCATCGAATCGATTGGCTTGTGACGTTGCCGCGGCTATTTTAGGGTATTAGTTTGCACTTTGTTTCGTAACTGACTCAATTGTCCTTGTTTTGCGCCTTGAACGCAAGGAGAGAAGTTTGCATGTTTATTTTTAAAGGAATTTTCAAATTGCAATTTATATTTTTCAGGTAATTTCAATTAAAACAACAGATCTTTACTGAAAAAAAATCGGTACGGAAAAAAACAAGAGAAATTTCAGTTTCAGACTATCTTAAATTCAGATTTATTGGATTCTTAATATGAGATTTGCAAAGCAATTTTTATTTCAGACTTGCAATCCAAATAAAGAATTGGGGAAGCCTCAACTTGAGTCCTCATAGCCTTCAATTGAGCCTTTTGGATCTCAATGAATTTTTAGACTTTAACTTGAAATTTTTTAAGAAATAAAATTCAATTTGTGACTTCCAAGACTTTCAAGTCTCAATTTAAGATCTTTAAAATATTTTTAAAAAAGTCAGTTTCAGATTAACTTAAATTGAGACTTACATCAGTCACAATTTGAGTCTTCACAGTCTTCAATTGAGACTTTACGACCTCAACTCGGACTTTTCAGACCTTAACTTGAGAATTAAAAAACAATAAACTTCAATCCTAGACTTATGAGACTTTCAAGTCTCAATGTGAGATCTTGGAAATCTAAAAATAAAGATTCTATTTTTCGAGTGAAGTAGTATCAGGTCTTAATTGCTAATAAAAAAATGATTGTTTTTCTGATCAATAAATTTCCCCCCCCCCCCCCCCCCCCCCCCCCCCCCCCACGATAAAATAGATAAACATAAGCATCAATTCCAAACGTCTCTATCTCCCCTCCCCTCTCCTATTCCCCCACCCACTCCCAATTTCTTCCCCATGAATGGACTTCATTCAGGATCAATCCCCTTTCGCCCACGTTTCTACGGGCGTTACAATCCCCCCCGGCTCGAGTTTGCGCAGCTGGTGAAATATTTTTCCGCCTTCACTCCGACTCTTTGTACTACAATTTTTTTCTCAATGAAAAAAAAACACCTCGTTTATTTATTGGGTTGTTACTACTTTACAAGTGGATGCGATAGTTCTCCCGCTCGTTTGGGATTATTTTTTTCTTCGAGAAATAACAAATTTTGAAAATCTTAAAAACTATTAATTTTTTTTACTTGATTTATTGACATTTCACGGCAAATCTTTTGAAATGTCGAGCACGTATCGATTAATCCGGAATGTTCAGGAAAAATTACAATTCCGGTAAAATAAAATCAACAAAATTAATAGAACATTTTAATTTTAGACTGAAAAATATTAATTTAATCTTCTTCGTCTGTAAATATCTTTCAACACATTTTGAACATTTTATTTAAAAGAAAAAACAACTTCAAAACAAAAATTCAATTCTCCAGTTGAGACATTCGAAAGGTTCAATTTCGATTTGAATATCTCAATTTAAAACTTGGAAAGACCAATTGACGAGATATCAAGTGTCAAAAAAAAATTTGTTTCCCACCTACGAACCTGGCATTTCATGTCCACCTCGAAATCATTAACTCCTTAACCCTGAATATTTAAACCCCTTGATAATCCTGAAGTCCTCCAAAAACAATTACGAATAATTCCCAGGCACTTGACGATCATTCCCATCGCCTTTATCCTCTCCACCGGATGAATTTCAAGTCCCATGGGTGCCAATGGGTACAATAACCATCCAGGATGTCTACGAGTGTAACCTCGCCCACGCAAAGCGCCTCAGGTACTCTCGGAAATCTCCACAATAACTTCTATAGAAATTGTTGTCTCATGTGACTAAAAATACTCACTGACAATTTTTAGTAATCTCCAAATAATTCCATATTTTCTCCTCATTTTCCCCCAAAAATTTCACTCCCCCTCATTATAACCTCCCTTAACATCAGTATTATTTTATCAACTATAATTTTACTTATTCAGACATGCGGACATTCTATCCGGCAAATAGCGAGAAAAATAACCACCCGAAAAAATAATAGATCTAGCGTCTCGCCTTCGAAAGATGAAATAATAAACGGAGAGGAACGCGAATAATAATGCAGTCGAGGAGAGAGAGAATAACCGGAGATGCTGAGAATACAGACTTGGCAGGGGTCCTGCTTGGAAATTCGGCTGTAAATTTGTTTTGTCACAGCGAGAGAATGAACCCAGGGGGGGTGATAAAGGTGCTAAGGCCCAAGTATGAAAGTTATACCTATCCGGTGAACCCCGGGGACCCTCCGGCTTCAAATCAAACACCCCCAGAGAGAACGGTTTTTGAACGAAACCCATATAGTGGAGACACAAAGGACGAGACTTTTGCCTTCGAACCTTATTACCACTGGCCTCTCGTATTCCCCCTCCCCTCTCCCCCTCTTCTGAGCTTTTTTTCCGCTTATTTCCCGTCCTCCAATTGTTCCATTCAAATTTCGGGCGTGTGATCATTATTGCCGGTCGTCTGTCACTTCTTGGAATGTCGTAATGACGAGGAAATTTCGGAGATTTCTTCATGTTGATAGTTTTGGAAGGCCCATTTTTAGACTTGAACGTCGAAATTTGAGTCTTTATTCAATCGATCTGAAAATTGATCTCCAGTTAACACATGACAGAGTGGCAACTTTAGATTTTTGTAAAGTTCACTTTGAGATATTCGGGGGTCTCATTTTACGCTTGAAAATGTCAATTTAGGAACTGGAATATCAATCCGTGGCTTAAAAACTTCTGTTTGAGGCCCAGGTGTTGAAATTGTTCACCTCCAAGCTCCCGTGACTGATTACGCATCAAATAATTCTCGAATCATCAGCAAAACTTATTTCCGACCTGGGGAAATCATGAGCGTACGTAGGAAATTATGTTTGCTTACGATTTAATAATTATTTTTTTTGTTATTAGTCACGGAGATTTGCAGGTTGTGAACTATTACATCCGGCCCTTAATTTTAAAATTCTGAAGGTTTCAATTTTTGAGTTGAAAATATTTATTTTACATTTTCCAAAATTTTAAGTCGAGATTTGAAATTCATATTTTTGAACTGGAAAATCCTAAGTTGAGCCTTCAAAGACACAATTTGTAATTTGAAAATTTGTTATTTGACATTTCTAAGAGTCAATTTTGGACTTTCCAAAATTTCAAGTCCAGACTTTTTGACAGAATTGAGACTTACGAGCTCAGATTGAGACCTATTGAAGTCTTAAATTAAAATTACTTTTCTAGATAATTATTTGATTGAAACAAATCAGACATAATTTGCATGCCTTAATATCGCAATTTAAAGCCATAAAAGTGCCTCAAATCTACCACAAACGTCTTAAAAAGGAGCCACAACGGTTTTAATTTCACCCAGCCGTGGGCCGGCTATCATAGGGCCACGACATTAATCCTTCGAATTAATGACCTAACGAATTTGGTAATACGAGAGAAGAAGCGTGTATCAGGTGTTTGAATTTCCGGAGTTTGTCGGTGGGCCTGGCCCACGTGATGGCTGTAAAAGTACATAGAAAATTGTGGGTTCCCCGTGACAACAAAGACAGAAAGAGGTAACGTGTGGGCCCAGGCTCAGACTCCTTATTGAAGCAAAATGTGTAGGCTGACGAGAAACTTCCACTCTTTCCACGTGTTTACTCCACTCCTTCCCATTTATTCCCACTTCCATCCTTTCTCACCTCTGGCTCTCAGTCCAAGAGGCGGATCCTCGATTTTTATTCTCGCAATGTATTTTTTTTTTTTGTGGCGAAATTATACAAATTAACAGGTCAAGACATTTTGATGAAGGAAGAAAATTATTTTTTTAACGCCTGGTGGAAAATGTCCCCCTACGTAACTTCAAAAATTGTAAATGAAATTTCAGTTTTTGTTTACGAAATTCACTTTTTTACAACAGGTTTCGCCCAATCGCGTGTCGTTATTTCTGTAATTCGACTGTTAAAAAATTATTCATGCAATTTCAAGACAAAAAGCTTGATTTTTAGCAATCATTGACTTTCATGAAATTTCTATTTATTTTATCAATGACAAATGAGTTGAATATGAAATGGATTTTTTTAGACATCAGATAACAATTTTTAGAAATTTTCAATTTACCGAAAATTCTGTTGGTAGTGGTGTTGAATTTGGACAATGAGCTATAATCACGTTTGCGGCGCTGCCACATGAATTGATATTTCGTTTTTCAATTATATATATCAGAATATATAAAATCAGAGTCAAAGTCAAACTCACAATTGGAATCAGAATCAGACTCAGATTCAGACTTAAACTCAGACTCATATTCAAATTCATGCTTAGACTCAGAGTCAGAACCAGACTCAGACTCAGACTCACACTCACACTCACACTCACACTCACACTCAGACTCAGGCTCAATCTCAGAATCAGGATCAGGATCAGCATCACCCCCTAAAAACAGATATCCGAATAAACCGGCTGCAAAAAATGCAACATTGGATTTTTTTAGAGGAGAGGCCTAATAAATTTTTAACGTGCGTACCTAAAAAAATCTGGCCAGCCGTCTCATCTGAATTGCATCAGCCATACGGCCGCCATTACGCGTCAGTCGTTCGCGTCGGCAGCCGAGTGGTGGGGGGCACGAGCCGAGCCGAAGGCGAGGCGAGCGCGTCATCTCCAACTGCCTCCAAAGACCCCACCTGCAACTGCATTCACAATAATATAATTGCACCAAAAATTTATAATTAACAATTCCGAAAAAATCGTAACTGATTAAACCGTCTCGTTCTGGGAATAGTGCGAACACATTTTGTTTCGGCATTAAGAAAAATTGAATAAATAAAAAATCATATGTCCGATTAAGTCATACACAGCACACACCGAGAGGATAATTACACTTCCTCAAAGCGATGAGATAAAACCCCCTTGGAACGATCCTGAAACACGTTAGTATGGAATTTGTTGGGCGTGTCCTGCTGGTCGCGAACAAGGTACTGGCTAAGAGGTGGGTAGATATCTCTGCCCCCGTAGAACAGGACAGACCACGGGGTATGTGTGCAAATTTTTGGTGTACAATGCATCAGCAATGGTGGATGCTACTCGCCTTCTTCGGTCCTTTGACACCCACGCGAGTTGATCTCTGTCTCCGATTAAAAACCAGTCGAATCAATTTGTTAACACTTTACCTCATCATTCTCGTGATAACATCTTCGTTTTCCAGATATCACTAATTTTTTTTATTGCCCGAAGCAATAATTGCGAAATTTTTGGAAAATTCAATGCCGTTTAACCAATTTTTTATATTTAATTGGCATTTACTTCTGACTTGAGTTCAATCAAAATTACAATCTATTGTTTTTTTAATTTTTCCTGTGAAGCAATTTTTTGCTTGACTAAATATGGATTTGAAGATATGAAGAATAGGAGGATATGAAGAAATTACGAAAATTGTATCAGTTTTGTTCTGTTAATTTTGGATTTTCATTGAATTTCAATTAACTATTTATTTGGGATTTGTTACTTTGATCTGTTAATTTTTTTTTTTGTAGTTTGTTGACCTGGGTGTGGTAACAAGCGTGGAGTACAACCACAAGGCCGTCGAGTCGGCGCGAAAGGGCCAGGAGGTGTGTGTGAAAATTGAGCCGGTGCCGGGTGAAGCACCCAAGATGTTTGGACGACACTTTGACGAAAAAGATATGGTCATCAGTAAGGTGAGTCTTTAGAAAAAATTCATTAAGGGATGGAAAACTCGTTACCCCAAGAAAAATAAATCTAATGCCATTTCTCACGTCATTCCTCAGGAGTTCAATTTTTTAATGCCAAAGTTGCTTCCCATTTGATTTTTTTATCAAAAAGTCAACCTAACAATAATTTTCCATTACACATTTTTAGAAATAACCTTTCCAATATAATCTGCAATTTTTACTCCTTAATTATTTAAAAACTCGCGATATATGCCTTTCCCAATTCATTTGTTCATAAGTTTTTTTTAATATGCGAAGAAAAAAATTCTTCTGTCCAAATCCATTGTCACATTTGATGAAACAAATCAATAATTTATTCATCAGAAAATATTCAAAAGCCGTCCTAATTAATTTGACAAACAAATCGTCTCCCCCAAACATAAAACACCTGTAAAAAAACATTGAAAAAACCAATTGAATTTTTATTTCAATGCCTTCATGCAATTTCTCATTGAACGTTACTCGAGTTTTATAATTGAATAGGTAATTCCTCTGAAAGGGCGTTCATTCATCCAAAAACTTCACTTCACCACTCACAGTTTACCGGAACTAAAACCAATACTCCCAATTAAAAAATAATTTTTAATCCCTACGAAGGGTTATTGTCTCCCACTTGGATTGCGTCATCGATTTCATATAGCCACATGGCGATAATATCCCCCAATGCCCCGTTGGTTCAACGTTAATTATCCAATTAGTTGAATACGTGCGTGGGTTTGGAGCAGAACTTCCTGCGCGCATTGAGGGGATTCAGCCCCTCTCAGTGGCTGACCCAACCCCATTCATCGATCCGCCTCATTCATGAATACTCACCCTCACTTCTGTCTTACGACTCATTGATACACTCTCCCCCACATTTTATTTTGCATTCATATCTTCCATCAGTTTCCAGGGGGGAAAAAAATATCAAATTCGTAGTAAAAAATTACCCACTCGATAATTTTATTCCGAAATTGAAAAGACAATTTTTTTCCCAAATTGGCCATTCTTTTTTCTCACTATTTATAGCACATCAAAATTCACTGTTTTTACCAAAAATTATGCACACATGTAAACAATTTTTAGCGAGGGGTAAACAAATTTTACTGAGAAACTGCGGAATTGGGAAACAATAATTTTTACTAAAAAATTTTTTCCGTACGTAGTCCTCGAATTGCGATTTTTTTATAAGATTCTTTTTACTTTGGCATTCCTTAATTAATTGTTATCAATAATATCAGACCCAGCGTTGAGCTCAAACTCAACCGGAAGTTTATATTATTATTATTAAGTCACATTTTATTTCTTCCTAATTCTAATCTTTGATATTCGAGTAACTTTTATATCAGTTTAAAAATTACTTTCAAAATGTGTGACGCGCAAAATTTTCTGCTTAAACCTTGCGAAAATGTCCTCAATTCAATTTCTCAACGTCAAATAATCCGCGAGTTTCAACTTCACGTGTCATGGTGGCTTGATTGATGAGTGCGCAACTTCCCAGATGTTATCGGTATTGATAAAAACCAACGGAAGTGACGAAAACCTTTAGCAGTCGTCATTTACTCAATTAATTCAAGAGGGTTCTTCTCCCATTTTTAATTATTCAATTTCATCTGTCAGGAGGTGATGTGAATAATTAATTGGAGGGACTTTATCTGATGGAAACGAATTAACTTCTCGGTTTCACGAACGATAATCCGATAATGGGAGTTTATAAATATCATTTCCGCTGATGGAATTCAATGGAGAAGCCAGAATATTCATTTTCACTCTTGAGAAGTTGATGGGAATAGTTTTTAAGACATTTATTCCATTTTTTTTCGAGCAATTTATGAAACAACTGAACAAAAAAAATTCGGTGATAAATTTTCCATCAAATTTGGGATATCAATTGTTGCTTGTCGAGCCATACATTGAAAAATAAAATTATTATTATTATTATCAATTGTTGCTTGTCAGTAAATTGTTAATTTTTAATTGTTATTGTAATTTATAAGATGGAAATGTCTCTCAAAAGACAGGGGGAGAGACCTGTGAACTTCAAATTATGTTTCCGCTCACATTTTTTGTACGATTGAGGAGTGAAATCTGAGAAAACTATCCAAAAACTATTGTTTTTTAACTTGGTGATATTTGTTAGATTAATGTTTTCGATAAAAAAAATGGATCTTCAAATTTGAGCTCTTGGAGACCAATTTTAATCGGAAAAAGTGGGTTCTTGAGCGAAAATCACACGAGGAAAACGGTTTAAACCATTTTTTTCCTTCTAAAAGCAAAAAAAAAGTGGTATTTTGAGGTGAGCCTAAATATTTGGGACAATTATTCATTGAACTTAATTATAGCTCTGGGATAAGTAAACCCATCGACATTTTCGTTGAAATAAGTAAATAACCCTCTTACGTCGGATGGTCTTCGTGCTCGTTGATTTTCCAAGCACCCACGCCTTCCGCGCCCGCATCCGGTCGCCTGGTATATCCCGAGTCACGCGAGTTATGCCGCAGCTATGCCGCGTTTCTATTCCCCTCCTCTCTCTCCCCTGCCTCCATCCGCCTTTATCCCACGCTCGAAACAAAAATCATTTCCACTTCAAATTTAGAAATGAAAATTAATCTAGCCGGAATGTTTAAACCCAGATGTTGAATAATAGAAGAAAATGTTGAAATGAAAAATAAATTGAAGGACTCGAGAACTCAGTAATCTCTCAATTTGTTGTAATTCTAAATCAGAAATTAAACGAAAAATCATTTCACCTGATATTAACAATTTTTAATTAATTTAGAAATTAAAATCAATCAAGAGAGTTCCATTTAATTTGGGAATTGAAAATCATTTAAAAATCGAGATGTTGAATAATAAAAAGTGATCTTGAGTTTAAAAATCAATTGAAGCCTTCGAGAAATTCTCAATCTTAAAAATTTTGAGAATTATTATTTAGAAATTAATGTAGAACTCCCCATAAAAAATCTACTCGGGCTAAAAACTGAGGAAAGTCCAAACAATTGACCTAATTGACCTGACAAATTATTAACAAGCCGTTATTATTATAAACGATTCCCCTACTTTATCGATCTAATTCATAACGTGTCTCTCCCTCTCGTAACGTTCAAAAATCCCAGATTCGTCAAATTTTCAATTCCCGATAATATTCCATCCTTCGAAATAGTTTCAAAGCCATTAGGATATCTTCGAATAGTCTGATCGAGGCGAACTAATGAGTTTTTCATGTGTTTGATGGACTACATACAATTTATTGACAAAGACATTAACTAATGAAGCCCAGCCCATTCTAGGAAACCAAATGAATTTAAAAAAAATTAGTTGTCCTCCTAATGTGAAAAAAACATCTCTCAAAAAATTAAATCGAAATGTAAAACATCTGATTTGTTCAATAATCTCGAAAATTATAAATCAATTAATGTAAACCCAAAAAAAATCATTTCCAGAAGTGAATACCTTAAATTCATGAATTCGCACATCAGCTCGTGAAACTCAATCCTCTCCAAACATAAAGTCGAATATTTTAAAAAATCGCTTTTAGTGTAAAAAAATATCCACCTGAAGTCCCCGATTTCCTGAATCTCTTAATTCATAAATCAAAAATTAGTCTCAACTGCGAAAAATACTATATTTTGAGACGACTGTGGGACTGTTAAAAAACACACCATGTGTAAACCGACATTTTCTGCCTACATGGGCCGAAAGTAAGCATTCTAAAAACGCTCACGAAAAATCGTATTCAACCCTCGGGAGGAGAATCAGGCAAGCATTCTCCAAGTGCTTACAACTCTCGTCTGCGTGAGGACGACTTGTCTACTTTTCCTTCCTAGGTGAGAAATATACTATTCTAGACTCGTGGTATTATAAACTGATATTTCTAGTGTTTCTAGACTCGTGGGAGTATATCAGACATCCTCGGTTAGTGGTCAAAAACTCCGGCGAGCACAAAAATACTTCCCCGGAATCGTATCAAAATGTGCTATTTTTTTACCTTAAAACCGATTTTAAAAAATATGCGACTTTACATTTGAAGGGAATTAGATGTCCCCAGTGGACGTCACGGGGCGTGCGTAAAATCCCTTTACGCCCAGTGCATCCAAAAATAATGAATAATTCCCAAAATAATTCCCACAATTTGCCAACCTTAATCCCACGAATCCCCACTTCATCAGCCACCGAAACCCAATCCCCTCGAATCATAAACCCAAATATAACAATAATATCCTTAAAAAAATTAATTCTGCCGGTGTGAAAAACCTCATCCATCTCTCGAATAATTCCACCCATCGAGACCTAAAAATCCCCGATTTGCTCAATACTGTCTAAAATTATATGCAGACCACGTTGGTCCGTGCGCTGTGGTCAGCAATGTCGAAATAGTGAAACATTCGACCACCGTTGGATCACGTCCGCGCGGATTGCGTAACGAACCCCCTCGCCGTACCCCAGATATTATTTCACTCGACTGAAAAAAAAAACACGCGG
>JAPYZN010003512.1:0-17536 GCA_030522865.1 Psyttalia lounsburyi | reverse complement strand
TCTCGGCCTGATGAGTGAGAGATGATGAGTGAGAGAGATGAGAGGCGCAATAGGCAAAATGGTTACTTGGCCGATACGCTCCCGCGTATCTCGATTTAAGTTAACGGAACGATTTTTGTGAGGAAAGATTGAAATATTTTGACCTGAATTTGGAGTCCGGGTAATTGCACATTACCAAACCATTTTTAGAGTCAACTCCTTCTGGCTCTAGTACTTAGATATTTAGGAAATTTCCTCAGCAATCGACTGCAATTAGAGTTAGAACGCCGTCTCCTCGAGTTGACAGATTAACTTTTTTCGCGCTGTATTTAGAAAAAAAATAATTACAGCCGACATTTGCTGGCTTTAAACTATCAAATATACAGAAAATTTTCTCAGACCTCGAATTATCAAATGACCAAAATAATTGCAGGCATGGTTTGCAGAAAAATATAGTATTTCTGCGATTAAGCAAGTGCTGGAGGCCGTGCCAACGGCGGAGTTAGAGCCCTTGCAGGGAGGCCAACTGGTCCAGGCTGACGAAGTCGACATGGGAATGACTTACAAAGAGCTTGCAACGTATGGCAAACTCAGGAAAAATGACTTTTGCGGGCCTTTTTCTATGTTTTGTCATCTTGTCCCCATGTGGAATCATTGCTCTCCCCAAGAAGTGGCTGACAAGGTCAAACACTTTTGGAGATGTTACGCCATCAATCGACACAAGATGACGATTCTCACTCCGTCCTGTCATCTGGAGAGTTATAGTCCAGATGACAACAGAAATGATCACAGACAGTTTCTGTATAATCACACTTGGAAGTGGCAGTTTGATGCCATTGATGAACAGGTGAGGATTTGAGGATTTTAAGGGAGATGGAAAATTGTTAATTATTTAATTGGGCTTTTGGATTAGGTGAAGAGACTGAATGAGGATGATAAGGGGTCAAGGGGCAAGAAGGAAGCTTCTGGAAGGCCCGTTAAATCTCAAGCGTCTTATGCCAGTGAGTAAAACTTATTTTTTTGTATTTTTAAAGTTAGAGCTGGGGGAATATTTTGAAGAGAGGGAAATGTTACTCTGGCGGATTATTTCAATTTGATAATTTTGAAAGACTAATAATTAATGTTTCATTTCAGTAGACAGGTAAATATTTTTACTGCATTCTTTTTAATCATTTTTAATTGTTTATGATAACATGTCTTGATTAAAAGCAATTGATCTGCTTGAACGTTCAATAAAAATGCAATAAATATTGAACCCAGCTCTGATGTATCCCACCCAAAAACACTGGACATTTTTTTTTCTCTCCACAGACAATTCTATCCAGATCAAATAGTGAGTAGTTTTCCCATAATTTCTTTTTGCAGATAGAACATTCCCAGGGGTTGTAGTATAACAGATATTCTGATATCAATCTCATTTTCTGTTTTGAGGTCCAAGAAAATCCAATAAAGTGCCTCGTCTTAACGACTGAAATCGCCTAGCGTCAGGTAAAAAAAATGTGACGAATAAAAACCAAACCATGTCCAGTCACTTTATAAATAAAATTGTAAAAAACTCAAATATCATATAATTTTATTCTTTTTATTCCTCTACGTACAATATACTATATTAACCGTTATATTCTCCATTAATAAATTGAATTATTCTTAAACATGAACATCCAAATCTCATGTCTCAGACGTCTATACATCATTAGAAGTAGGAAAAAAAAAATCTGTAAACCCATTTCATAATTTCCCTTACATTTCTACACAGTCATGGAAAATAAATTCACTCAACAAATAGACGTGCATATCTCCCTCTGAAAAAAAAATGTCTGAGTATATAAAATTCACACCAGAATAAGCCGCAATTATTTAACATTCAATATAAATACTTTCCTCAATAAATTCAATAATCACCTCGATCCGTCAATTAATCAATACGAAATAATTAATAATTAAGTGGTAGATGCTTGAAAACTCGTCTAATAATTGACATAACGAGAGATAAAGTGAATAGAATTAATATAAAAAAAAGTTGTTACTTCAGACATAACAAATACTGGACGTAATTACGACGATTCAATTAAATTATTAAACATAATAATCATGACAGAGTTTTTTTTTTCGCATCGTCAATTGTCATTGAAACTTTATTTTTGAGTATTACAAGATATACTTTATTCAATTATGACAATAGCCTTCGGGAATAAAAAATATTGCTTATTTAAAAAAAAAAACCTTAGAATATTACGTGCATCTGACGATCGTTAGATTTGAATATTAAAATACACAGTATTTACAGTCTTTTTAAGAGAACGATCACAATGCCTGCAAAAGTCGAGTGTTATAAATTATAATTATTCGTTGATTACTCGTTAATTCTAATCGCGAGATATTTACAGAGCACCGTAATTTTTCAATAATCACTCGAAATTTTGAAAAATCACTGAGCACCAGATGACAATATTCTTTACAAGCTAAAATTTACAGATGATGATTCAATTAAATAATCATTAATTGCGATGGAGGGAACAATAAACAATGCTATTGTCACCATCATTAATCTACTACTAAATTAATTAAGTTAATTTGTTTCCTACCACCTTGAAGAAGAAGAAAATTATAAAATTGCACGATACCCCGATTTTTTTTTCATTTTTCAACATTTTTTTTTTGCGTGATGAATTGTGTAGATGTGTGATGTGCGTCGTATTTAATATAAAATCGTGTACAAGTTCCATTTTCCCTATATCACAGGACACCCTACCGCAAAGGTATGCGTTTTGAGAATAAATTGTTCATTAAATAATTATTAGAACTGTAATTATTAATCAAGAGATTCACAATATTTTGGGGGGGAAATATCGAGAAACTCTCGATTGCCATTTGAAGTCGAAAATCAACGTATCGTGGGACGAAATTGTGGTGGATTGTATTTTTGAAACGTTGAATTCGAGTTCTTCGGAGGACTGTTTGATAAAAAATGGATTTAAAAGAATAATTTGCTTGGAGATGTGGAAATATTTCGAGTTATTCTCATTCTTTTCTATCATTTGTCTTCAATTAAATTATTCAAGTCCTATTTCATCGCACGGGAGTCCAATTTATGATTAAACTTCATGAAATTAATCAACTCAGTTCCGCTCTCTATCGACTGCTTATTCATCTTCTTTATCAATCGAAATAATTAAAGGATTCCTCACAATTAAAAAAATAATAAAACGATTTGAATCTATTATTTCAATCAGAGAAATTGTTTTAAATGATAGAATGAAAATATTTCGATAAATTTTCATTACAGACATAATTTGTCCTGAATCTCTTGGAATTATATTTCCTCTCATTCCGTCAATGCAAGTCCAATTGATGATCAATCCCAAATGGCTTAAGGATTAATCACTAGAAAACAGATAAAAATCTATTTCAACTGATTATTTTATAAAAAAAATTGAATAGCCTTATTTTTATACCAGAGAAACCGTTTTGAATCGTGAAATGAAAATATTTCGTGAAATTTTCACCGTGAAGAGCGATTTTTGTCAAACTATGCAAATAATATTTCACTCAGTGAGTCAAATTTATAACATTTAATCCAGCTAATCATGGAATAAATACTGTCTCCCCTCAGTTCCACTCACTATCGAAAGCCTATCATCCACTTCCTTTATCAATCCCCAATGGCTTAAGGATACACTCGCTATTCGTTCATAAAGTCAGTAGTACGAAGAGGCTCGACCGAGTTGCAATGTTGTCGCCCTTCCGATGGTCTTGCTCGTCTTCTTCGTGTCCCGCAGAAGCCCACCCTGCAGAGTCACATCAGCAAAGAACAAACAGTCGTTCATTCAATTCTCTTTCTCAATTTTCATTTCTCTATTCTACAAATCGAATTGGCTTCATTCAATCGTACGGAGTGTTTAGTTTTCTTTTTTTTTGTTTGAGAAATAATTAAGCACTGTTAACTGCACACGTCAATCAAGAATTGCGGGGCATTAAGTGCGCACCTGTAGCAGCATGTTGGCAAAATTGCTGTTCGTGAATTTGAAGTGGCGCTTGTCGTAGAACTTCAGCAGAGCTGGACTGTATGGATGCTTCTCCTTCAGGTGGAGGTAGTGGACTTCGGGCTCTTGGGTTGTGTGACCGCACTCTTCGCAGACATAAACCTTTGGAGATGACAGAGACAATTGAATGATTATAGCAATTTTCTTCAAGGCGAGTGGTCAAACGTACTTGTTTGTAAAGAAAAATTGAACATTTTTAGACAATTGTTCTACTACAATTGGAAATATGTACATGAAGCAATTTCTTCAGGTGCAAAAAAATGATTGACGTTCCGGCGCATTGTCGAAGTGAATAAAAAAATTATCGGCCATTTGTTTTTCAATTCCTTTGACTTTCGTCAAAATTCTCACCTTTGTTCGACGTTCTTTATAAGCATACTGATGCTGAACCCCATGAACCTTGAGACAGTGGCTCTCCAAGGAGCACCTCTGGGTAAAACTCTTCTCGCATAAATTGCACTTGTACGGTCTAACTCCCGTGTGTGTTCTGGTGTGTCTCTTCAAATCGAAAGTGTCGTTGAATCCCTTTCCACAGAAGGTGCACAGATAACGCTTGACATCGCTGTGACATTTCATGTGGCGATTGAGGAGCCGCTGAAGACTGAAGGTCTTACTGCAGACTCGACAAGTGAAGCGACTGGGGTCGTCCTCCTATTGAAGATAACGAAAATAATTTTTTTGCTCCATTTGAGTTTAGGATTTTCGGAAAAATTTGTTGACGTCATTGGTCGACGTACCTTTCCAGCAGCTGGTCTAGGTGCTCTCTCCTCGTCTCTGGTAGTCGGAGTTCTCTGTCCATCGACAGCCAATGGATTTTTAATTCCATGCCCACCATTGACGAATTCCAGTTGACAATCTCCAGGAAGTCCCAGCTGAATGAAAAAATTAAAAGAAAAAAAATTATTACTCAAAGTTTGGGTGGATAACCGGGGTTTCATGTAGGGGATTAAGCACTCAAGTTGATTGGCATTGCATAAACACGAAAAAATAACTATCATAAATAAAAATTAATGATCAAACTCAAATTGCTCGGCTACAAGAATCCATAGTTAATTAAATGAATTAAAGAATCGAGTGAGCGTGAATAGGAAACAAGTATTTGACGTTTTGATACGATCGAAACGCATGCTTTTGCCTGGATCAATCCGGGGTGCTTACCCTCTGCTGGACAACACCCGAGCGCGGGGTGGACGGCGAATCAGAGGCACCAGGAGAACTCACAGTTGCTGAGACTCCAGAAGGACTGGGCGCGTGCTCCATGAGGCCGCAAGCAGGTGATGTACTCGCTGAAGCTCCATCCAATGAACAACTGCCAGCTCCAGGACTCGGGAGACTGCCACCGACACTGCTACCAGAGTCTAAATCTAATCCTACACAACAGAAGCAAGAAAAACATGTCACAACTCTACAAATCGTCAAAACAAAAAAACTCAGATTTAAAAAAAATTTACGTTTTGATAAATAACTTGAATACTAAAAGAGATATAATATTTTGCATAAGAACCTTTTCTGTAGGTTTCGGTTCTTATCAGGAAAACAAAAATTAATCGTTGTGATTTCCGATCATTGACAGGAAGCGAAAAGAAATTTCATCAACATTTAGTTACATCTCGAAATATATCGAAATATTCTCAAAAAATCTCGAATTGGTATCGAATTAAATCGAAACGTCAACGCGTTATCTCCAAATATATCAAATACCAAAGAGTAGACAGTGCGACTTGTCCCTAGAAAAAATCAACTCACCACTGCCTGGAAAATTTAATCCCGGACTGAGTAGTCCCTGATGATGCTGTTGATGAGGAGACCTCGCCTGCTGTCCCTGTTGCTGCTGCATCTGCACCTGAATCTGCAGCTGCTGGAGTTGAGGCTCCTGCTGATGGCCCTGATTGATGTGGATGCCCAGCTCAGACCGTTCCTTGCCCACAGACTGATAGCCCCCCTCAGGATACGTGATCCCCGCCAATTTATTCGAGTAATGTGACGCATTGTAGTGCCTCCCGGTGCCGTCGAACGCCCTAGACAATGGAATACCATGTTCCGGGAAGGGATCGACACTGGGTTCCACGGGTGTCGTCATCTGTCCCTCCTGATTGATGCCACTGCCAGCAGAAGCCGGCGAGTGCAGCGAGTCCTCCAGGAGATCATTGCCATCTTCCGCGGGGAGCCTAGGAAGGAACAGATCAGCTGCATCAGACAGACTCTCCAGAAGGGCATTATGGTCTGAGGGCGAGCTGAAGGTCAGCGTCGCCGTGAACTGAAGAGGATCCACCATTGTCCCCGTCACCATATCCACCATCATCCCAGAGTCGGTGACGTCGTAGCCCCCATACTGGCCGGACAGTAAATCCGGCTGAAGTTTGTAAACAGACGAGAGATCCTCCTCTTCCTCCTTGAGCACAAGCCCATAGGACGCCATGTTCTGGAGCAGCTGGTACTGCTTGCCCTCTTGGGCGCCATAGGAATGCTGGGAGTTGAGGTCCTGCTGACCCGTGTCGCATTCCATTCCGACGGATGTCGGCGTCAGAAAGTTGTTGCCTTGGCTGCCATATTGATTAGCAAAATTGGCGAGATTATTTCCGCCCTTGAGAGACTCGTAGAAGGGGGGCAAAGAGCCCGTGGGAGGTGAACTGGGACCATAGTTCCCTCGGCCGCCGTTGCCGCCCGGGTTCATGCCGCCACCGGCGCCGCCCATGGCGCCACCTCCGCCTCCGCCACCGCCGGAGGAGGAGAAGCTGAGGCCGCCAGAGCCCGAAGAGGTTCCGCCAGATGTCGAGGAGTTGTTGCCGGATCCTGAGGAGGAGCCGGTATTCGAGGAGTTGGTGGATCTGCCGTGACCGGCGGCCGCCTGGAGGGCACCTGGCGCTGAGAGCCGCATTGCTAGTAGTGGTCTGACGATGGAGTTGCCGAAGGTCCGGGAGGCCTTCGCCCCCTCTCGGCCTCGCTCCTCGTCGACGTCTTCTTTTCGCTTGGGAACGGCGTAGTCGATCGGCTGATCCTGCTCCGGTTCCTGGGAGGCTGGCACCTCTAACTTTGCGTGCTCTTTCCGGGGCTTTGTCTGCAGAGGCACTCGCTGGATCACAGAGACCCTCGTCGGCGGCTCAATTCGGGGAGTCGAAGGCGGTGTCGGCGGTCTCGGGAGCTCTATCCTCTCGGATTTGCCGGGGAGTTTGTCGGTGGAGGGCACCACCAGCGGACTACTGTACTCCTTGCGTTCTGCACGGGTGAGCACGTGACCTCGACTCCCGTAGGGAACGTCACCTCCCAGAATGCTGGAGATAAAACGACGTGGGGAGGTCGTGGTCGTCGGCGCTGAGGGCTGCCATTGTGGTGGGGGCGAACTGGGAGGACTCGTACTGCGGAGGGACTCGGAGGTCGTGGCACGATCATCCTCGGTTCTGTCGCGATCTGAAGAAATATTCAATGGCATATATTAAACGAGGAATGTGCAGTGGACTGAAGGGGGAACGTTGGGTTTGCTCGAGAGGCGACATAGTGGGGAGAAGCCCCGTCGCGGTAGAGGGTCGACAGTGTCTGGGAAATATCTCGGAACCCCTAGGGAATAGCCCAATTTTGGTCAGGACCTTTTTGATGGAGAAAATTAAGAGCTACAACAAAGCTTCTCACAAAAAATTCGCTACGTCCCTGCAAAGCCCAGATATTCACCAAAATCAATCATGAAATGGAAATCTTCTTTCAATAAGTCAATTCCATTTCAGATCTTCGTAAAAAATTTCGCCATCTCAATTGTAAATAGCTTTATCTCGTTCCACAACTCAACATATTTCACAATTCCACGACCTTGATTCTAAAATCCTCTATCTCCCAGTTCATCGACCCCCCCTGAGTCACAAAATTCCACAACTTCCTCTTAAAAACTGTTACATTCTCAGGTAATAAGTACCTTCTGTCGCATTATTTCATCGATCCTGTTACATCGGACGTCGATAATTACATTAGAAAAGAATGGCATAACGTTCTCTTGACTTTGACATCGTCGTCTTGCGGTCTTGGTTACAATTGTGAATGGAGTACGAGGACAGACGGGACAGCGCCCAAGCGGAAACCAGGAAGCCATTGGCTCGACCAAGGACTCTATATTCTCTTTTTATTGCTCGCTCCGGTATTAATTACGGGTATTTAAAGGGCGGTAACGCATGTGTCTCACGAGAACTGGTATTATAAAATTGTGGTACATGCTAGTTCTTTTTTTTTGCCTTCAAATTTTAGTTCTCGTGAAAAATCAAGTTCTCGAAGACCTCCCTCTCCCCATTGGTGACTTTCTAACGAGGTTGACGCAATCACTTGCGTCATCAGAGCGTCCTCCGGGTGCTCCAAACTCGCGGACTCGTGGCGTTAGATAAAGAGAATTCACGCATTACCACATGGAGACATACTGAGAAAAAAAACAATTTGCCAGCCCAATATTTTTTTAACAGGATTTGAAGACCATTTTTACTACAGGTATTTCAGGTATTTGATTGTTTGAAAGAAATGTTTGGTAAAATTACATTTACTGAGTGCGTAACCCCCAGAATGTTTGATAAATTGTTGGGTTTTTTTTCAATGTTTCAATCAGGGCACGAATTTTATTCCATTAGTGGTTATTTGATATTTCTCTTCTGAATGAAATCACAAATTCAAAGAGTGGATTGTGGTTATTGTTGGAGATAATTTCAATCATGAGCGCCTCGCGAAAAAGCACTCCGAAGGTCAAGGAGTGAAATCGTCAATTGCGAAAGCCTTCATTCTTCGAGCAGAACACGTTTATGAACCTGAGAGCTGTTAGATAATTCTCGACGGTCTGGGATTTTCTCCAGCGAAGTCTAAACTAGCGGAAAATTTGAGTTGGAAGAGACTTGGGAAGTAAACAGTTTCCTCGAGTTGTGATTCTTTCAACTGAACGACCGACAAATAGTATATTTCGTAACGAGTGAAAAAAAAACACTTTTTTCACGAGTTACGAACATAATATTGCCGTACTGCTTCTAGAGCTTTCTCGTACGGGAATTGGTATTAAATACTTCCCAAACTCGAAAACTCTAAAATCACTACGGCAAAATACTATTTCATCTCAATGTGTCGAAAAAGGACTTGTCAGTCGCTCGACGCGAAACGGAGAGTGACTGGAATAGTATATTTCGTAACAAGTGAAAAAAAATGGTTTTTGGCAAGTGGGAGGTTTATATCATGAGCCGAAGGCGAGTGCTGTAATCTCACGAGTCAAAAACCACGTTTTTCACGAGTTACGAATATAATTTTTCATCTCAATGTGTCGAAAAGTACTTTTCGTCCCTGGCGCCCGAAAATCCGCGATTCTAACCTCAAATCCGCGATTCTAACCTCACTCCGTTCGGTTAGATCGCGGTTTTCGGGGCCAGAGACGAAAAATATTATACGTCACTCGGCGATAAAAGTATTATCTGTAATACTTTTATCGCCGACTGTAATACTGTAATACTTTCATCGCCTGGTGACATAATGTACTATTCAGTCACTCGGCGCGAAGCGTAGAGTGACTGAAAAGTTACTTTTCCGACCCAGCGTGATGAAATAGTATATTTCGTAACAAGTGAAAAAAAATGGTTTTTGGCAAGTGGGAGATTTATATCATGAGCCGAAGGCGAGTGATATAATCTCACGAGACAAAAAACACTTTTTTCACGAGTTACGAACTAGTATTTTTCGTAACAAGTGAAAAAAAAACGGTTTTTGGCGAGTGGGAGGTTTATATCACGAGCCCAAGGCGAGTGATATAATCCCACGAGTCAAAAACCACTTTTTTCACGCGTTACGAACATAATTTTTCATCTCAATGTATCGAAAAAGTCCTTTTCAGACACAGCGTCATGAAAAAATTCTTAGTACCCTGAAGGCGGTAAAAGAGGTATTTTCAAGTCTTCATTTAAATCCTGAAAGTCAAAAAAGAATTCCAATGTCTTCTGAATTTTTGAAAATTCATGTCGAAATATTTGATTGTTTTAATTTGAGAGCTCTCCGAAATTCTCGATTTGAGATTTAAGACATCAATTACTTGGATACAATTTAAGACGTTCGTAAGTCCCAATTTGAAATTGAGTTTCAACGTTTGAATTTTTCGAAACTCTTGATTTTTTTTTTAAATTCAATTCTGGTCGTCTAAACTTGAGGCTCTTCTAAAACTTTCAATTTAAAACCGGAAATCCTCTACTCGAGGCTGCCGTCACCTTCAGACTTGAGAAAATTTCAATTAGAGATATTTGAGCACCTCCACCTGCGCCTCAGGTCTCATTTCTGACTCTGAATTTCGAAATAAAACTCATTTTTTAATTAAAAAAATCCCCAAAATCGACCTCTTCACTGGCTTCACCTTAATTTACCCCACATGGAGCCTCCCTCTATCCCGAAGCCGCGTTAATAGAAACAGTTTACAATCCCATCAGTCCTCGAGACCGAAAAAAAAAATCCTCAAGCTATTGTCACAGTTCACTGTGATGCTAATGGATGCACCTGCAGAGCGGCACTTTGGATCGTCCCTGGAGCGTGAACCGAGGGGAGTACCGATACACGCGAGTCTGAGGCACTTGTTGGAATCACTAGAACAGGTTGAATGCTCAACTATTCCTAGCATTTAATTCCATTCGTAAATAATGAAGACAGAAAAAGTGATGTTTAAATCCTAGCGATGATTCGTCACATGAGCCAACCGTTTTTCACACGTTCATGCCAATTCATACGTACATGAGTCATTCGTACATGTGTACGTGGGGATAGTGTCCGCCATTTATGTAGCGGTATCGTGCGTGGGTTGGCAAGGTGACACACCGACCGCGAGCCGAGTGCCTATTGACTAATTTCAGATGATAAATAAAAAAGATCATTGTTCTCATAAAAAAATATCGACGTCTCGACGAAATCGAACGGACAATTTCAGTCCAGATCTCTGAAAAAAAGCCACTCATTTTGCTCCGTAAAACAATGTTAGACCGTCTGAAAGGTTACTGGGGCAAAATGGGCCGTCCGTTTTTTTATGGGAGAGAGATTGAAGAATTTTTCTTCAGGTGAGAAAAATTTTCGCGGCAAAATAGGCGACAAAGGCACCCGTTCTGCCCCTGTTTGAACGATTTTACGCGAAATTTAAAACAAGTACAGAGCAAAATGGGTTGTTTCATGGTTTTCACATGAAAATATATTTTTTTTCAAATTTTTGTGTCGAAATTGAGAAAAATGATAAATAAAAAAGTTCATTGATCTCATAAAAAATCGACGTCTCGACGAAATCGAACGGACAATTTCAGTCCAGATCTCTGAAAAAAAGCCACTCATTTTGCTCCGTAAAACAATGTTAGACCGTCTGAAAGAGTACTGGGGCAAAATGGGTCGTCCGTTATTTTATGGGAGAGAGATTGAAGAATTTTTGGTACGATGAGAAAAATTTTTGCGCCAAAATAGGTGACAAAGGCATCCCATTTTGCCCCTGTTTGAACGATTTCACGCGAAATTTAAGACAAATACAGGGCAAAATGGGTTGTTTCATGTTTTTCCCATAAAAATAAATTTTTTTAAAAATTTTTGTGTCGAAATTGAGAAAAATACGAGTCATTTTGGGCGAGATGTTTTTTTTTAATCACGGAAAATATCGAGACACTCTGGAAAAAAAATTCTCCCCTGGGAATCTGGAACAGGAACCCCGTGGGCGTGAGAAAATCCGTATTCCATTCACCCCGTAGACCGTTTGGTGATGATTTTTGGCATCTGTTGAATACCTGTTGTCTACCTGAGCTCCTCCACTTGAGCCAGCCATTATCCTCCCCCTGAGCCCCCGGGTGTGGAAGAAAGGAAAAATTTGTATTCAAATTTTTTGCTCGCGTTTTTTTTTCACCCAAAAACAGTCAATTCCCGTGATTTACGATAGAGATCATCTGCACTTGGCCCCCATAGTCTCATTGTTTCCAGCGGTAACACGCCGGGGGATTTCGGTCAGGGTCTCCTCTCTTCTCACTTTTAAGAGTCACGGTTGAGCGTGAAAACAGTTGATAATAAAAAACGAAAACAAATTGGTAAGGAGATCGTTGTTGCTCATGGACACATTGTGTCTTCAAGTGAGACATTAAAACGTCAATTGAGGAATTTTTGGTCGGTTTGTAGGACTTTATGAAAAAAATTTAACAGTTCGAGGTAAAGGGGGTAACCAAATTTAGTGGTTAATCAAAGGCGCATTTTTTTCTCGCGCCTGATAAGTGTCTTAAAATAAAATATAATCCGTTAATTGCAATACTTTTGTCCGTCTTTAACGGCGAAAAATTTTTTAAACACTTATTTAAGACTTTAGTTGTTTTTTTTCTTTGAAAATTGAACTTAAATTGGCAGATTTTGCGACTTTTTCCAGTAAATTTCTGCCCAATTATTTAAAATACTGAATAATAATGACAAATTAGAATCTTCTTCTTTCATTACCTCACTTTAAAAAATAGTATTTCAATTATCAATTTCCGAAATTATCTAAACAATTAAAAAATTTAAATTTCATGAATTGCTTACGAGACATTGAAATTCACTCTCGAAATGGTCCCCAGAATTTTCAAAAATTCTCTACTTTTCAACAACAAAAAAATACAATTCTCAAATTTCCCTGATTTCCCCCAATTTCCATGCAATAATTGGACTAAAATTATCAGTTAGCCCTGCTTCTTCCCCAAAATGTCGAATTTTGACTGGCGATACCCTTGAAAATTCCCCAAACCGTCGCTAGACCCGGAGACTTAATATCAGCGAAAAACTCACCAAAACCCCCGACTCAATTCTAAAACCAAAATCAATGTTCTCCACAAAAAAAAACCTCCAACTAATCACAGTCGCAGTGTTTCGTGGTGGTCGGCCATATTGGTTTGGCCCTGAGAATTAACTGGAATGCGCGTGCATGGAATGAAGAATCAGCGAGAGGCATGAGGGGTCACAACTCGTTTGAAAAAGAAAAAAAAAATCCAAGAAAATTGTCCCGCTGTTTAACGTTCAGACCGTTCACAAATAAAGGCTACCAGCAGTTCTTGCGAAGAAGGGATAGCGTCGCGGCGTCCATTTTAAGACGCCTGCGCCTCCCGCGAAGGGAAGACAACTCGAGGGAAATTCAAATCCCCAACAAATCCATAACTCAAAGAAGAAAAAAAAGAATGTTCATGTGACATTCCATGGCTTACTCACTCGTTAAACTCTCCGCGAGATGAATTACAATCGCCGGATAGATCCGTACAATAAAATATTATCCAATTAATCATTCATATGAGGAAAAAAAACCTCGCAATTTTCTATTAATGCATTCAATATCCGAGAAATGCATGTGCAGTTAAAGGTCAAGTGCTACGGGCGCGATTACCCAAGGAGACAAAAGAAAATGAGCAACAACAAAATGACCCTAGAGACCAATAACAACATTAAACAAATTGTCAAAATTTCTTTTCAAAATTATTTAGCCCTTTAAATCGCTCAACCCCCTAACTGGAAAGCGTCTCCTGCTTTAACCGGAATTTCCAAGAATATCTCCCAATCTAAAGGAAATATCAAAATTTTCCCTAAGACCGTTTATCTCCAGCGGATCTAGATCTCTAAAAAAGATCTTATCAAAAATGTCGCTATCTCTGTAAAATCCCGAGATATCCCTTGACCTCTACCGGCTGTCAAACTCGCCTTTCGCGTTCGTCTCCACAATATCCAAATACGAATTATCCACGCGAAAACTAAAAAAAAAGGGGGTAAAACCGACTAGACAGACTGGAGAGATCGCCCACCCGAAGCACCTGCGTGCGGGCTTGGTCAGGTACCCTATCAATCCCCCCCACCTGTCCCGCGATTCCCCGAAGCCCCTAGAATCTCCAAAAACAAAAAAAAAGAAACCCAATAAACTTACATTGATGTTTATTAACAATGAGACTGATAGGCTCGGATTCCCCGAGAGGACTCTCTTTCCCACTGCCCGGCGGCGGTGATTTGCTGAGATGCTGCACCTCCAGCAGCGTCAGCTGCTGCTCATGCAGTCGATTTCTTAACAAAAATATCTTCGGCATTATTTCCTCAGTCTATTCCCAATTCACTCGAGTTCCTTCACAACACCACAAACTCCAGTTTCTTCATAAAAACGTCTGCTGTATCAATCACCCGGAACTACGGAATGACATTTGCCATCATCCGGCGACCATCCCCCGATGAACATTGACATTCGCACAAGAATATCCAACAAATCCACCCATCAAACGATAAATAATTATTAAAATTTCATTAAACCCACGACTGATTGTATTTTAAATGTCCTTGAATGGATCTCCACACACGAGCACTCGCTCTGATGTACAGTTATCGTTGCGAGAGTGTGAGAGGGGGGAAAAAAAATTGTCTGAAGGTGTGGTATGTCTGGTAACGACTGTCCAAGAGCTCGGTTTGGTACCTCGCGAGCAACTGGGGCTTCGCCGTGATGTCGGACCCCGGGCCCCGACCGTGAGGAGTCACGGGCCCCCCCACCACCAGCCGTTCGTGCCTCCACGGCATTACCTGTACCTGCTGGCCCCGGCCCCCCTCGCCCGCCTCCTCGCCCCCTCGATGGTCGAGTCGGTCTTCGTCGGGGGAGGAATTAAATGGACTGGAGCAAGAGAGAGAGGGGCCGAGGAGAGGATCGCTGAGGAGAGAACAGAACAACCGGATCGTCAAGGCGCTTGCGGTCCTCTACCGTTGCTACTTCAACCCATACAACGGCGCATAACGTTCGCCTTGTGTTCGCTGGGGCTTTTCTCAATAATACAACTACACTCCTCGTTTTTGCCGGGCGCAATGTCGTGGACTACCTGACTAGCCGTGAGACGAGTGGACGGGGATAACGCACATCCCCCCCTTCCCCGCTCGCGGCGGAGGGGCTGGGGAATTAAGGTTTTTTCGGAATTATTGGGTTTCGGATGCTTGGGAAAATGAGAATGCAGAGGCGGATTGAGATTTATTGGGGAGGGGAGGGGGGATATGTGGAAATTGGAGGAGTGTGGACGATTGCAGTGAGCGAGATTTCCTGAGGATTACACACTGAGAGAAAAAATGTTCTCTGCCGAAAATATATTCATTCTACTCAAAAAAAATCGATGATATCGATATTTTCCACGTGATAATGTAGGCGTTTCTGAGGAAATCTCTAGTTTGAGGTAAATTAATTTGTTCTGCTCCCGAAAAAATAAAGAGCACCCAAAAGATTTTTTTTTTTCACTTTTACTTGACGGTTAAAGCTTTGATTTCCTGTCAAATATATCGTTTTTCAACATAATATTTGGGTTCTCGGAGTTTAATCAAAAATATGTGTATTCTATCCAATTGGTAAATTAGGAAATTTTCTTCTGGGAAACAATTTTCTTGAGCTGAAAAACAATTTTTCCAGCTGAATATGTATTTTTTCAGCAGAGCAAATCTTTTCTCTCAGTGTGCAGGAAATTTCGGGACGATTTTGGACGGTTTTGAAGGATTTAGAGGACTTCATGCGGATTTTCAGAAGTTCATGCGTTATTTTTGGAAATTCGAATTTTCGTTCTTTTGATGGCTCCCTTTGAATTCTACACTGAGAAATAAATATAAGTTTGGAAATTAAATATGTTTTTATGACAAGAATTTGAAAGCAGGTCTACTATAAGAATTTCAAGCATTTCATTGGCTCAAACGAATTTTTGGAAAAATTATATTTTTTTCTCGACGCATTGGACCTCAAAATAAGGAATTTTCAAACAAATATAATTAATTACCAGGAAGCTATTGAGAAAATTAATTTTTGGTTAATCTTTCGATGATATTGTTTCCTCAAAAAAGGAGGGAGTGATCGAAAATTGTGACTCATCCATTTGACTCGATGTGTTTATTTTTGGAAAGGATGTAATTTCCAGGACAGTGACACCGAATGTCTTTTAGCGGATAAAAAAAATAGACTTAAATAAAAAAAAAAATAAACTGCAGATTTCGAACGGTGAATGTCTGATTTTTTTACTTCTGACGTTTTAACAAAATTTAGTGTTTGCCGAAATTCTGAAATTTTTTATTCTGCAGGCTGGCAATATTTGTTATCCCCTATTTCCCCATTTAAGACATTTTGAAAACACTTGCTGTAAATTAAGCAATTGTTAATTTTTTTAAAGCGCAATTTCTAACAATGAAAATTGGAATCCTTTTCCCTATATTTTCAAAAAAAGTACCCGCTAATTAAAAAATTGTTCAGTATTTTAAAAATTCTGAATTTCTAGAGTTCCTGGAATTCCTGGAGGTACTAAACCCAATAATTACTCAATTTATTTCACTCTTCAATGAAATATGAAGATAAACAATAAAAATGTCGAAAAGAGCACCGGAAACTTCAGTGGAAATTTTTCCACCAGTTTTTACCGATATATAAGGCTATCTCCCCATATATAGGCAGTGTTCATCGTACA
Source organism: Psyttalia lounsburyi (assembly GCA_030522865.1). Lineage (NCBI taxonomy): Eukaryota > Metazoa > Arthropoda > Insecta > Hymenoptera > Braconidae > Psyttalia > Psyttalia lounsburyi. The sequence goes on along the minus strand of JAPYZN010003512.1, from coordinate 1,092 downwards.
TAAGGACGTGTCATATAAAGCCCTCACCCGTAAATAGTCAGCCAAATGGGCCCTCCCAAATATACAGACCCCCCTCAAACCATACGAGCTCCCCTTCTCTACAATCTACTTCTAATATGCAAATTATCGTCCGTCCGATACTTCTGTAATGAATAATTTGTTATGAATATTAAGTTAGTATTGAAACTGCCGGAAACAGTGGTCAACCGAGTCAGAAATCAAGCAAAAAAATGGGCCGGCTCAATTTTTGACATTCAATCCAGTTACAGAATTAATAAAAATCAAATAATGATTTTGATACCGATAATTATTTTTTTAATTGATTGGAAATACTTCGGCTTGATTACTTGCACTCAGTACAGAATTGATAAAGATAAAATAATGACGAGGTTAATGATTGTTTCATCACGCTGTGTCGGAAAAGTAATTTTTCAGTCACTCTCCACTTCGCGTCGAGTGACTGAATAGTATATTTCGTAACAAGTGAAAAAAAAATGGTTTTTGGCGAGTGGGAAGTTCTCGCCTTCGGCTCGTGATATAATCCCGCGAGTCAGAAACCCCTTTTTTTCACGAGTTACGAACATAATTTTTCATCTCAATGTGTCAAAAAAGTACTTTTTCATCACGCTGTGTCGGAAAAGTAACTTTTCGACACATTGAGTTGAAAAATTATGTTCGTAACTCGTGAAAAAAGTGGTTTGACTCGAGGGATTATATCACTTGCCTTCGGCTCACGATATAAAACTCCCACTCGCCAAAAACCATTTTTTTTCACTTGTTACGAAATATATTATTTCATCACGCTGTGCCGGAAAAGTAATTTTTCGACACATTGAGATGAAAAATTATGTTCGTAACTCGTGAAAAAAGTGGGTTTTGACTCCAAAATCATTTTTTTTCACTTGTTACGAAATATACTATTGAGTCACTCTCCGCCTTGCGTTGCAAAGCGGAGAGTGACTGAAAAGTTACTTTTCCGACACAGCCTGATAAAAAAGTACTTTTTCGACACATTGAGATGAAAAATTATTTTTGTCACTGCTGCTACATTCAGCTCGTGCCGAAAAGTGCCTTTTCGATCACTTGTGATCG
>JAPYZN010003511.1:0-21311 GCA_030522865.1 Psyttalia lounsburyi | reverse complement strand
GTCTGTTTCAAATTCCAGGGAACTTGGAAAATTACGACAATGGTGAAAGAACAGAAGTCAGAACTCTCGGTAATTTACCTTTTTGATGAGCAAATTCTGCTAATGAACAATTGCAACAAATCACAGGATAGATATCAATGCAGAGTACAGAGATATAGATAATAAATAAATGGCTATCATGCAAATTCTCTCTGGACATTTAAAAGGAGGTTTTTGTACCGCTAAAATAAAATAGAGGGAACAATCTGAACTTAGAGAAAGGGGTTGAGGGGGGAGGGGCTGGCAAAACGAGCAGCAGTCCAAATTTCCAATAATAATACACGTTGCGCGAGAATGCAAGTTATGTAGAGTACTTCTGTCGTGTGTCTGCTGATATTCCATTTTTTTTTTCATGTCTGGCATTCTGTGGATTATATTTTTTCTTTATCTGAAATAGTTTGCGACGATCGATCGAGGCACGACATTTCTCGTTATACATATATATATTAGGCTAAGTGGATAGAGATCGACGTTGGGGCCAAAAAACCAAATTGGCAATTGGCTTCAATGTCGAGTCGTTTCTCTTTACTTACTCGGTCGGGGATGCCTCTCTGGCTCTTCACTTCTGTCCTTCCCCTCTTTTTCTCTATGTTCCTTCTCTTTCTCCTGGAATATTAGGAAAAGATAGAGGTGGGATTATTCGAGAGATAAGACAAATTTGAGCGAAAGTTCGCAAATAAGTAAATAAATTTAATAAGTCATCCGAAGTATCAAAATTATGACCCTCAAAACTATTTTCTACGATTGGAAAGTTTGACAATATTTCTCTCTATGTTATTTAGTTTTTTTCGGCAACTCAATTCATAGTTATGATTTTTTTGGCTTAGGAATGGAAGCTCTGTAATCAATGATTCTTTGATCTCTCAATTTGACTCGAAAATGATGCCAAATATTATAAAACATCATTATATGATGTTTTCAGGAAGTATACGCATGTATATTCAAATGTGGAAGCCGATTTTTCGACGAATTTTTATAAATCCCCCGAGAAACAAGACTATTTGTTCAGATAAAACTAAAATTATATCATATAATTAATATTACTTCGGAACTTTTATGAGCAAATACCTTTCTTTAATATTTCCAAAACGACGTGGCCAAATGGAATTTTTTTATGAAAACTATTTCTTACGACAATATCCATACAAGTTGAATCGCAATATTACTGGGGACAATTCAATAATAATCGGCCTTTTTCATTTTTACGAGGAAATCGTTGTGGAAGCGATAATTGACTGAAAACTCGAGATAGGACGTGGAAATTTGATTGTATCTCTGAAGATATTGTAGAACTGCACTGCTCACCAGCAGAATCCGATACATAGTTTACAAATTATTCAACTTTTGATGACTTTTATGAAACACTGTTGCGCTTAACATTTCGCAAACTGCTGGGTTGACTCACTTTTTTTGTAAAAGATTCGTCACGATATGTTTTATTACGATCAATCACTACATGTATACCCGCCGCTACAAAGTTTTCAAGGTGTCAACGTTTTTATAATGTTTTAATGTGAAAGTTGCAGTTGTGTGCATCTAGATTAATGCTTGCAATGATGAAGTGTAATTACACTTAAGAGTTTTGAATAGATAATTTGTCACGAACATGTCTATTGACAATTGAAATAGTCTTTTTCTAGCCCCGTTGAAAAATGAATAGAATTTCCTACCTTGGTATCTTTGCTGACTGATGGTGCTCGGGGGGTTTGACGTTTTGGTGACCTACTGAGGGGACCAAGGCTCTGGGAACGTCCAGTCCTCGGGCTATTCTTGGGACTCGATTTTGTTCGTGGTTGAATCTCGTCCTTAGCCTCGTCACGACGACGGGGTATCACTGGCTCAAGCTTCTCTCTTGTTGGAGAAGGTAACAGTGCACCGTCACCTGGATTTTAATGATTGTGTTGATACTAAGTTTCTGGGAAGTTCTTGATGGAATTTTTTGCAATTATCCATGCATTGCCAGTGCTTTATCCTCTTTTATAATTTTTAATTAACTCACCAACACCTGTAGTACGATCGAGATGATGGCGGATCAAGAAATCCTTTCTTGCGCGAGCCATAGCTCTCTCATTATCCTGAAAAATAGAGTCAAATTAATTGAATAAAAGAATTATCTCTCTACAGTTTGATCAGAGTTTCATTAATTCAGTTATTTCATACCGCTTCCTGAAGAATTCCGGAAATAGGTCTGGCCTGAACGGAGGAGGGTCTACCAGCTGGTGGCATTGTATTTGTAACGGGTGCAACTTTCCTCGTATTTTCCTTCTCCTTCTCCTCCTTCGTTACCGATCTATAAAAAAGAAATGAAAATAATCAAATGAGGTTTTCAATGAAAAATCTCGGCAATGAGGCAGGGGATAGAACAACTACGACAGTATCCGAGGTGAAAGTGCTTGAGTTCGTTTGATAATGCACAAAAATTTATGTGGTTTGTAGGAGACGATTCGTGTGAGTGTATTCAATAAATTCGATTGCAGTTAAGTTTGTATTTTTTTGTTAAGTGGATGGGAACGAGTAAAGAACACTGAACATTCGTTTGTGTGTACTGGCCTGGCAAGTGACAGAGCATTGAGGGCGTGATTATTGGAGACATGTTTCCAGATTGATGACACTTCTTCTGAGACCAGACCGCCACCCCAATCACGATGCTGATGAATCAGATAAATAATTTCAATGAGTCGATAACGTGATGATTTTATCATTCATAAGGAGGTGGATAATGAATGAAATTTAGGTTTATACAGAGAAAAAAGAATGGGCCACCAAAGTATATAATTCTTAGAATTTACGATACAGTTCTCATTTAAAGAATAGTTTTTCTGGTTGAAAAATCAGTGAAATTGAAGGAAAACTACGCGTTTCGTTCATTTTAAAGAATTACCAAAATTAACACTCCATTGGTCGCGTTCCGGGCACTCCACCGTACTTTTCCACGTTTTATATGCAAAGTATAAATATTAAATAGTATATTGTGCAACTAGTGCGTAAAGCAGCACTTTTTCACACGAGTGCTATATAGGGATTATTCCGGGACACTGGAACTGATAGCCCTGAAGACGCAGACTGCAATGTTTGTGAAACGCCGGCATAACGCTCAAACTAAATGCGACAGCCATCCGGAAGCTAACCATTCCAATCACTCAATCTCTACTGCACCATTTTGAATTAAATTAAGCGCTGATTAATGAGAGCGGCCGAGTAAATATTGTTTTACTGAGTGAAATAACTTTTATGGCTGATTGATCTCCCAGAGAGTAGATCGTCGCAGCGAATCGATCTAGACCATGCCGGTTTTCCCGTTTTATTTTGGAATCTTTCGCATTTATCATTATGCTGATATACATGCGATCAATGACAGTTGTAAGCTGAACGTGATTCACGGAGTGTTAATCCCATTGAAAGAAAAAATTTACAATGCCATGCGATTGATTGTCAAGCAAGATCAATGATTTTCCAGATTGATATTAATATTTTCAAATTGTGTCAATTTTTTTCGCATCCTATCGAATAACGCGATGGAATACATTTGTTATTTTAGCATCAAAGATACAGTAGCTTTGATCTATTGAGTATTTGTCGATGAGGCGAGTAATTTAAAATTGTTTTCTCTTCATTCATGAGAATATTCACATGTAAATTGAAATCGCAACAATCTTAGTGATGCAACTCCCTGAAAAAATCCGTTACCTTATACTCGTCAGCAAGACGTCTGAGCTCGATAATGTCGGACGTTGGAAACACATTTTTCACAGTCGATGGATCTTTAATGCTCTCTTTCGTTCTACGATCATCTACAATCCTCACTCCTTTACCCGCTGACTTTCTTTCCCTGTAAATGACAATTTCAAATTTGTCCCGTTGAATACCCTGGCGGACCTAGTCGAGTCTGAGTCTCTATTTGTTCCACTGTTAAAGAGAAAAGTGAAAGCGAACCCCTTATATCCGGCAGACATCACATCTTAGAATATATTGTAAGGTATTGTAAGGTATTGTAGTATATTGAAGGGTAAAAATTCTTAAGAACAAAGGTTTTCAAGGGACAGAGGATCTCTTGCCCGACAAACAGTGAAAAAACAGCAATTGCGCCGGTGTCTCCAATTCGCGACCAACTTTCACTTTCTTCTCTCATTGTAGAATAAACAGAGAGATATCTGACTCTTTGTTATCTATCACATGGGTCCGCTAGGGTGTATAAATGTTTTCAGTGGAAATTTTTTCTCGGGCTCTGTCGTAGTTGATCTTTTTGGATTGACGTCATACAGGGGAAGTGAATTTTTCTAATTCGAATTTCAACAGCATAAATTTGGAAATTTATTCGACCTGAAGGATATCTTGAAATCAGTCAAATCCTCATCTTTTTCATCAACATCCGGCATGACGCCATCAATATGGTCAGCGTTGTTACCAAATAGCGGCTCGAGTTCGGATGCCTGGATTCCTAAAAATCAGCATGAACAAAATATCACATGAGTAATTGAATGGAAAGGGTTATATTATAGAATGTACGGAATAACAGTCTCTTTCTGATTAACTTTAGAACATTTTAAGAGGTTCCACTTCACACTAAATAAGAAAATCTCAAAGTTATCGAGTCTCAAATTTGAAAGTGGAAAAAACTTTTTTTCAAGTTGTTTGTAGATTGGATTATTGTTAATTCTACCTGAAAACTAAACACGTGATGGTTCGAATGCTTTAAATAGTATATAACATCGGTATGTCGAAAATGTGTACTTCCAACTCAAATATTTCACTCACTCACTTGAGATGCATGCGACAATAGAGCCGGTAGGGCTCAAATCTCGTAAATCTAGTAAAATACGAAAGTACGAGACCAGGAATACATAAATCCTAATAAATATACCATCACGCTTATGATCCACATCGCCTGGTCTCTTTCTCATGTGAACAGGTGCCGGTTCAGTTGGCGCAATACCCTGTTTAAGGGTGCCCATGCTTATGGATTTACGTGGCCCACCTGGGGGACCACCAGCACCACCAGCCGCTGGTATTGGCGCTACAGTCTCACCATTTGTTAGCTGAGCTCGCCGTGGCCAGGCAAACTGCAATCGATACTCTGTACTTATCCGGGAAATCGCTTTGCTCAGCTGACTGGCTGGTAGAGTTGAGTTTGTCGTCACTTCCTGGTATCAGAAATGAAATCAGTGAGACTGAAGGATGGGAGTTCGTGTCGATGGACGTTTGATGCTATAAATTGATGGGCGAAAGTGTGCTTAGTCACTTGACACGCGAATGTCATATCTTGGGGTAAGGTGATGGGAACAACGAAGTATTGGAGGAGTTTTTTGTCAATTTTTGGATGAAACAGAAGACGAATTGAGAGTAAATTGAGGGGCTGCATTCTCATGCGGGACCAAAGCCTAGGGTCACGAGAATCGAGAGTGGAAGGGTCACGTCACGTCAAGGTTATTTTTGAATTCATTGAAAGGACTCACTCGAACTTTATCAGCGACAACATTGGTATCAACTGCATCAATGCCACCTCCATCAGCGGCAGTCATGAATTCATGATGTCTGTTAGCCAACTCCGGATTCTTTTTTCTCCTCGGTAATGGCGGCTCCAGCGTTGGTCCTGCAATTAGAACCAGTGTGAAATGATTAACGGGACCTCTCCAATTTTCTAAAGGAGCCAAATTCAAATTGACAATGTTCTATTTCGGCTGGTTTAAATTAGGATGGGGAGTTGGGATTGGCGTAGTAATACAGCAGTTGAGACTACGTAACTACCAATAATATTGGGAAGGCGATTGCCTTTCGGTTTGGGTGTTACTTGGAGGAGTAACCCATGCCAATAATGTCGGAAAGGTGATTGCGTCCATTTCCGCGCTTTCAATCGAAATGGTCAATGATCTCGATCCCTCGCGTCAATCCCTTTCATTTTCCAATTACTCACAACCCCATCCAGTAGAGCCCTCGGTAGACATATTATAGTGGACGTCCCTTAAGAGGCCTTCCACGGTATCTCCATTAATAATTTTTTTTTTAAATCTTCCATATAAATTGAGCATGCGATAGAAAAGCCGCATAAACATACCAAATCGGGAGGAAGAAAGAAAAAAAAGTTTTTCAACGATTACACACAATAGAAAATCAGAGGTGTCACTAGATTATTTATAACATTCCACCTCGAGAGATATTGGTTGAATAACAAAAAATATAAAAATATAGTCATAGATTCATATAAAAAATGGATTTTTGTACAAAAAAAAATCACACCTTATAATATATTTGTTCACATACTATAAAAATTTGGTAAATTATATATGATATATATATATATATGTACATATATATTAAATGATAGTATAGTACATTTTGACACTAGGCCGTGAAGAACTTTGCTGGCGAATATGAGGCACGAAAGTTCTTTTCGGCCGCGTGACAAACAATATTTCTTGTTATTCAGTCCGTGGGCAGGGTTTTATGGCAGCGTAGCGGCCATAAAGCGTTGCTTCACGGAGTGAGTGACAAAAATAATATATTTGCATATATTACAAAATTGGAAAAAAATATTTGTCATTGAGAACTTTACGGTTCATTTTTGACGCGTGTTGGGATGCATATTACCGAAGAAATAACCTCATATATCTCCACTCTACCCGCATCCCCACCCAAGTTTGTGCTCCCAACCACTCCAATCGAGGATAGCTCTTTGGTAATATGTAGCATAGGGCCTGAGATATTAATTATTCCTTGAGGCCGCGGCCGAGAAAATGAAGTGGTGAGTTCGCTGTGCTGCGCGAGTCGTGTTAGCAAGGCTGCGGTATTGACTGAAGCTTTGAGCATTTGGAAAATACGTGATATTTCACATTCGAGTTTATTCTTTTCATTTCTATCTAAAATTATGAGAAATCAGACATGGGCATAATCATTAATTATGAATAGTAATAAATGCAGTCAATAAATTAAATGAAATTGTTTTTTTTTAAATATCTGTTGTAAATCTATACTTCAAATGAAACCCAATTCAACGAAAAAACTTGGAAAATTGTTGCTCCATGTTTTTTCATCGAAAACATTTTAATAGTCAAATTGACAAAAATAAAGGCTTTTTTAAGAGAAGCTCAAGGGATTTTAGAGTACCGTTGAATGACCACGACCCTCCTTTTTTACCCCCAACATGTTTTTCACCAGAAACGTTTTGCAATAAGCCTACAGGCATTGCCTGCCACCAGTTCATAGATAAACAAACGAATTCCGCGAAGGTGATAAGAGCATATTGAACGGGTTTTTACAACACTTCACGGAGAGAATTTTTTCAACAAAAATTACCGTTCCGTTTGGTAATCGTGTAGTGTTTTGACGTTCGAGAAATATCAACCAACCGCGTAGTAAAATTCACTATCTTTAACAAAAATTATGGACACGTCTAGACAATTTTTAGTGAGAGGTAGACAAATTTTACTGAGAAGGTGGAGAATTTTTTACGAAAAACTAAATAACTTTTATTAAGCAGTCAACAAATTTGACTGACCGTTGGATAATTTTGATCATACGCCTCGCTAGCTTTTACTAAACAGTCAACTAATTTTTCTCCCCGGCGAGAGCAAAGTGCACACTTCCCTCCCGCTGCGCGGGTGAGAATTCTGACTTTGCTTCTACGCCGGGAGAGAAAAATCATGTTCTCACCACGGAAAGTAAAATAAAGGAGCCTTTACCCACGGGCTTATGACCCTCGCCTTCGGCTCGGGCGGTAATTCTGCACGTGGGCAAGCCTCCTTTACTTTACCTCCCTCTAGGTGGGAGATATACTATTACTGAAGCGATACGATAATTTTCCCCCGAACGACCAAAATACTACACGATTGTATAATGGAAATTTTCTCTTTATGTTCCCTGCCAATTGGATTGTAATCCTTATTTCAATGCTGAATAATCCCTGACGCTTCCAACAATTCCTAATCCTCTGGCCTCACTATATATGCATCTTCACAAAGAACGAGCCTGCACGCGCGCTTTAATTGTAACAATAAAAATTAAAAACTTAGCTTTGCCGTCTTCGATGCTAGTGAACCAATCAGGAATAAGCGTGACAGACTTTCGATAGTTTCGATTCGATTCGAAAATCTGGAGGATCCGCTAGGGAAGAATGGAATAGCATTCATCATTAATATCTTCAAATTGAATCCTGCCACTTTCCTTTTGAAGGGCGGACTGGCCGGAAGCGCAAGGGGGCTATGGCATCTAAACATTCACATTATTCACTGCTGTCTCATCCAAATTAAGGTTGAATGGACATACCATCCACTGCATCTACTGCATTTTCAATTGCCCTCCACAGAGCTCTTGAGGTCGTATTTCATGAACTTCATTCGAGAAAGTTGAGGAAAATGAGTGTTTGTTTCATGCCCATGAGAATGCTGTCCAGTATCAACGATCAACATCTCAATGAAAGTACGAGTCAATGGGGAATACACGAGCGACTTTGACGTAACTAAGGGTATGTTTCAGAGGTGTGAGGTTATATAATAGATCTACTTCCTTTGAAAGGTCTTGTCATACTGGTCTCTCACTCTTCTAAAGTACTTCATTCCCTTCAATCTATCTGTGAAAATAGAGAGCTATTTTGTCTGTCTCAGTCTTCTTTCTCCCTTGCCTCTAGGGAAACCAGGTTTACTAGTTAACAAATCATTCGATCTGTATTGTTCTATTTTAGTATGCCCATTTTGAAAATGCGAGTCTCAAATGTAAAATTGATTGCTGGAACCATGAATTCGAAATTCAAAATATAGTAAACCAGTTCACAAATACACACTAAGAGAAAAAATTAATTCTTGGTTCAAGAATATTTTTTACTATCACATAATTCTTAGATCAATCTATTTATCTTGTCCCTTAAAAAATCTTGTAACTTTCCTTCTCTCGACAATGAAAAATACTTAAGGAACAAAAGAAAAAGATTGGTTCAAGAATTGTGTGATAGTAAAAAATATTCTTGAACCAAGAATTAATTTTTCAGCCAAAAGTACGTTTTTCTCTCAGTGCATTAATAGTAGTAATAAAAATACATGCCAATCTGTTAAATATCAGGACGAGGGGATTAAAGCAGATCGCGATTGATCATATATCTTATATCTTATGATTAAATGAGACAATTTCGATTAATCAAGTCTCAAGTTTCGAGTGATTGGTAACTACGGACAATCCATTTTGTCGCCCTCTCCCTTACCTACAGCATTTTATATTATTTTCAGTTTTAATAAATTATTATTGTGTTCTTGTATTTCTTACGATTTTAGATAGAAATATAATTATGATTTTTAATGTAAATAATTATAAATTTACTTTTCAGAAATGATTTGGATACAGCAGACCTGCTTGCACCACTCGCTCCACGCAGTGAACTCATTTCACTTTGTATATCTACCGCGGACTCACGAAATAGTGAATATCTCAAGTTCTATATCGAAACGCTTTTCAAATTATTCACAGTGAATTCCCGATCGATTATTTCTATGCATATATATTTAACAATCGTATTGAGAATTGGATTTTGTTACAAAAATCAATTTTTTACATGAATTTATTATCTCTTAGCAACAAAAAATGTCACATTTTGTCACTCAGTCCGTGAAACAACGCTTTATGACCGCCACGCTTTTGGTCGCGGGCTTTATGGTGCCCGTAATCCGCGATTCAACCGAGCGAAACGATGACATAAAATATTGTATGGAGCTTTTGCGTTATGTTGCATAATATACTATTGTTTACGTCGGGAAGGAAATCCATAATGTTTTCAATACAATCAATATCTCTCGAGTTATGATATTACAAGCAATTACTCACCTAATGACACCTCCATTTTTCGAATTGGTATCACTTTTGAAAGGAAAATTGTTTACTTTTACCTCCTGTGTACTGATATTCTGGGTTTTCTTCTACAACATATTCAAAATGAAGCAGAACTAATTTTTGGCCTACGGAAATCGTACAGAAGCCTCTTAAAGCCGTCTTACGTTTTCTAACACTGAAGGCATAACCCAGCTAAGCGAAAGCATTGTTTCATCGGCCGGTATATAACAGCGTTCTCTGTTAGATAATATTCTTGTCTGTTTTGTACAAGTACGCTCCATGCACATATGGTAGTCATAATGGTGCTTTATTAAATCTCAAAATCGTAACCCCCGAATGTAGACTTGGGAATATCACTTGTACATACATAATCAATAATTCAATTGTACATACATGTATGTAACGTCGGATTGACCAGTTCGGTCCCTTGGAGTTCGGAACTGACGAATATGAATGTAAGTAGACATTATAGGTTGAGGGGAAGTAGCTACGAAGGTATCGAACTAGTCAGTCCAAATTTATATATGTATTATGCTGCCTCATCTTTTGGCGATTTTTCGCGACGCTTTTTACCGAGTTTCAGGAAAATGTGAGAAGACTCGAGGGATCGCTGGCACCGTCTCCACCTTGCTTAACCTTCTTTCTTACTTATCCAAGTCAACTCTATATTGGTATATCGATATTATTGACAACCGCTCTTGTTATTGTCTTTATTTTATACCTATTCTACAAATAAGAAGAAACTTTCACATACGGGAGCGACGAGTAACGCCTGCATTACCCTCTACTCAAATGACAAAAAGGAGTTTCATTGGTCATATAACTCTTGACATTAGAATAAAATGAAGTTATTGTAAACGTTACATCTTCTCGTCACTCCGTCTTTGAAAATATGTAGATGTAAGCGCATGCAACGAGCATTAGGATCGTGCCACAATGGACGCACCACGAATCGTAAGTAATGATTGTTTCAAATCGTTCTTCTGTTTTTTTTTCAATTATTTTTCACCGTTGGTAGCATTGTGTAAGTTTTGCGTCGCGTCTGTGCGGCATCATCCTTACCAAAACTTTCGGCTGACTTTTGAGACACACGTCAGGTTTTGTGGGCTGAGGGATATTCTCCTATTTTATGGAGTCTTAAATCAAATTATTCGATTAGAATATGTTTGTTTAGTCCAATAGTCAATTTTTTCGTTCAAAAACTTAATGAGATTGAAGTATTCACGGAGTTATACGGGAACGGAGGGAGAATTTCAGTCTGAATTCATCGAAGACCATTATTTTTCAGTAATTTCGCGACGATATAAAAATTAATCTTCATAAATTTTCATTGGACACGGCACCTCATCTGGATGTTCATTGATCATAGTGAGCACCAACAGCTTAAATTATGAATTCCATTGTTCGATCCTTGGGAGTGGGTAACGAAAATGGCACAAAATCGTCGCCAACAACTGAGAGAAAAAGGCGTTCCTAAAGGAAACAAATAATTTTCGACGAATACTCGAAACGTGAAAGATCCAAAAACAAAAGAGTCCTGAAATTAAAATTCCATTTTGAGAAGCTGCCGCGTTACTTTTTAAAGCCGTGAAGATTATTACTACTTCGGGTAGGGCAAAAAACCTGCAGACGAATCATTATCCTACAGACCGCTCGGCATGCTTCATATTATTGGCGTATTAAACCTTAAGCGTATTATCCATCACCGAATAGAAGCAGCATAGTGGCATAAAAAATATTGCCTAGTAGCAATACTAGACATTAAGAATCCTTCCTTTTTTCAACACAGCTACGTGGAATCGTATAATGTAAGCCTTTACGGAATTCAATTGAGGAGTACGGAGACACTGCTTGTCTAGTTGAAGGCTCAGTATTGGGTCACCTCTTTTGGAATGTCGTGTATGATGGTTCAGTGAATCTAGAAGTAGTAGGAAAAAGAATTGAAACGATCACGCTGCAGATTGGGTCTTGTGAAATTACGTTTCGGCTGTTGATCAAATACTTGGGAGTGATGATCGAAGTCCGACTCCATTTCAAGCAGCAAGCAGAGTACGTAGGTACCAAGGTATCTGTAGTGAGATCCAACGTTTCGCGCATCATGCTCAACATCGTAGGGTTGACGAAAAGACGACGAACTCTGTTGTCCTCACGGGTTACGTCGATGTTCACGAACGAAATTCCTCTCAGACTGTCTCGGCTCGCGATTGGATACCGATATAACAATGAGGACACGGAAAGCCAGTTTTTTGTATGCCCTTACTTCAGCAAGGTAGGGAGTATCTGGAAGTCTACACTCGAAAGGCAGGTATTGCTTGAAAACGATGACAATTTTGTTGTCGTAGGCAGCATGGGACGCAACAAGTAACTTCGCGGTAGTCATGGAAGAGCTCAAAATGAGGGACGTAAGCGCACCGTTACAGCAATTACGAGGAATCCAGTGGAACCTGCTGTCCACATTCACAATCTCAGTTGAATAGAAGGATATACATAATTCGAATATAGAGTGGAAGAGCAAATAGCTGAAAACTATTTTAAAGGCAACATCGTAACATTATCAATCTTTGCGACAACTCACGAAATAGTTCTCTAAGTTGAGACTGCTCACGACCTAAGATGAGATGGTAACAAGTTATATCTCGATTTCTGTATTCTCTGTTCCATCTTGCTGAATTACAAGAAAAATAATTTTAATAATTTTAAAAATTTACCGCAGGGGGCAAACCTTGGAAGAATCATTTTTCATGAAAATGAAGTGTCCGAAAATCATAACTCGAAGGGATCAACAATTGGAAAAATGAAATAGCAGCAGAGGAGAATAACAGCGATTGACAATAACTTCAGCGAAATGATCTCCCATTCAACTCTTATAGCCATTCGAATCATGTCATTATTTTATTTTTCTAACTAATATGATCATGGTGACCTGGTGAACGTGTTGCTTGCCTCTCCCAAACGAAGCTACTGGCGGACTCTTCAATTCACCTCTTACGATATTTGAATTCTTATCATTGTTTGTTTTCAGATGATTCTTGCAGTGTTTAATTCACGTGAAGCCGAGTTTTGCAATATTGGATTCTCCCTCGGTTTAAGTCTTGCGACACCTAATCCTGGCGAGATTCATTCTTGAATGATTAGCACATTTCTTTTTTGTTTTCTCAAGCGGGCTAAACTACATCGCAAAATACTATGTAGAGTATTTCTCACTATCGCAATTCCACACTTTTTGCGGAATCAGAATGTATTCACTTTTACTTATTATAAAGTTGTGCCGTGCCGTAATTTTCTTATGGCCCATTAATATTGAGACGAACTGATCACTCTTGTGACATTGATATATTTCCCAATCTTGGTAGCTCGATGTTTCAGAGCAGTCGCAATGTTGCACTTCAAGTATGTTTCGCTTTACCATAATTTATTCTGCGTATTGACTTAAGATTTTTTGGAGTGCTACCACTTAAGATCTTCAATCTCACTAAGTTCTTAAACGAGAAACACAATACGAAAATTATAAACAATACTATTTGATATCAGAATAAACATTCCTCTCATGGAAAATTTGTTACTGTTTCAAATGTTTTACCGGCTTATTTTTTCTACAGGGAAATATGCCTAGCACAGAATGATAATGACATCGATTTTTGGGGAATGAAACTTCAACTGCGCCAAGCATGTAACTCCCTTCTCCCTTTCTCACTTTTCGAGGAGTCACGCAACGGAGTGGAAAAAAGCAAGCATACGTTATAGTTTTCAAAAATGTTAAAATCGTAAAAACGAGGGAATGTGGATAAAGTTGCTGGAGTGATTAAAGACCTTTCGTAGAATCCTGACGTGCCTCTCTAACGTTAAAGTATTTCATTAGAGCAACCAAAAATTCAATATTCATTAGTTAATCGAATAAGTATTCAGTATTAAAACAGGCAGCTAAAGCATGTATACATTATTTATTTCTTACGACTCATTTTCTCATGTTTGTTATCGTAATTTTTATGTACACTTTCAAAAAAGTAAAAAGACAGTATATGCAATAAAAAATTAAGAAAGGAGAACAATATTGATGTACGAAAGATAATAAAATTATATTTAATTAATGTCAAATAATAAAAAATATCATAAAAAGGTATAGTTTGCGCAGAACCGTTCGTAGCGTCTCCTCTTACCTTCGGGATTCTCATCTTCAGTTGACTTGGCCGATTGTAGCTTCGTACTCGGTTGTTTCGCTGCAATCAAAAGTCGCAGCTAACACGATTGCAATTTTTGGAAATTTTTTTCAAACATGTTTTTCTGACTCTCTCCATCTTGTTAGGTGAATCAAATAAGATAAATCAAGAAAATTGAATTCAACACCGACGAAATTACACTGCTAGAATTCTTTCCATATTTGGTCGTAATAATCACATAATATTCATTTTTTGATTAGTTAAATTGCATTATATTATAGATGAAACTGTCTTTTATTGAAAGGAAATGGTTTATGAAATGATATTTTCTATTGTGAATTTGCACGCCAAAAAGCAATAATAATAAGTTCCAATATCAATCCACCCAGTGTAGTTAATAGCGCCTAATAGTTAAATATCAAATGAATGTTTACTGAGTTAATACTCTGCATTCAATAGTACAATTTTCTTTAATGATGAAAGGATTAAATTGTTTAGATTTCAGAGTCTGCCCGTCAAAGGAAAATTTGTTGCTTTCTTAGGTGGATTATTTTACAAGCTTTTATAAGAATTATCAAAAAATGACTTGTGAAGGTGATCGTACCGTTGAATATTCAGTCATCTCGTTATCTATTTTCACCGTGGATAAATTCTAATATTTCGACTTCCATATTTTCCCAATTCTGATGTTTTCCCTGATCCTACATTCCCAGCATGCTCTTCAGCCTGTTTTCCACCTTCTTTTGCTCAATAGCCCGTAGATGCTCTACAAACTACCCATCCTGAACTAACTTGAGCTTTTCTCGCGCACATTTTTCCAACTTCAATGTCCATTCAAAATTCCCCTGTAGATATTCTCTCGCCCACCTGCCACAGTCAATCTTGTGGAGTTTTGTCACAAATGCCGCTGTACGCCTGAACTCCTTCTTCTCTAGGCTGTACCCATTTAATTTTATTCTCCAAATGTAATGGGGCGCAATTCTTGCGAGTTATACACATAAAATTGGTGTACTCCTTTTGTGCCATTCTGATCGCATTCTGGTTTTTCAGGTCCCATAGCTACACTGCATCTAACGCTGCCACCTTCAATGTCACGCCATAAAATAAAGCCTCCTTAGATTCTTGATCTCCCGTCTCCGCATTTTTCCCTCACACCTTGTTTATTAGCATCTACGCATTTTCCGTTGATTCCTTCGTCAACTTTCGTTGTTGTAAATCCGCATCCTAAATACTTTACTACTTCTACTTCTTGCCCGTTGGACTTCTCACACCTTGCTCTCGTTCTTCCTCCATTCCTGGAGATAATTATGCTTGTTTTCTCTCGGTTTGCTTCCATCTCGTTCTCACCAGCCCATCACTCAGGAGTCCTCCGTACTCAGGACTTCTCAAGCTCTACTCCCTCCTTGATAATGCCATTAAAGGTACGTTGTCATCTGCGTGTCCTTTTTCTATTGCTGCTCCCTCTTCTTTTCTGTCAAGGGCCGCTGCTAGATCCTCAATGAATACGTTAAATACTCTCGAACTTGGTAGACATTCTTGCCTCGCGTCCTCTCGTGTCTTGAATTCTTCTGTTAACTCGTCATCCATATCATCCCATGTCTCGTGTCCTTGTCCTTTCTCGAGGACTGTTAATTCCCATACCCTTCATTTCATCCCCAAGTTTCCTCCAGTCCCCCTAGTAGATCCCGTTTTAAAAGCTACAAATGTAGTGTAGACCTTCCCTCTCATTCTTGTTAATCTGCTCTCAAACCAAATGTTCAGCAAGAATACCTCCTCCATGATCCTTTTCTACTTCTAGCCATTCTTCTAATCTATTAAGAAATACATTATTCGTAAATTTCAACATTGCTATCATCTTATTATTCTCCTGAAGGATTAATTTATTTTTTCCGATTACGAATTAGCCGAAATATGAAACTAGTATTCTCTTTAACTTTTTTTGGAAACAAAATACATATGCAAATACCGAATACCGCAGAAGTAGTACTCGAAATGACAATTTTTGGTTGAATAGAGGATTCACGTTTTTTATCCTTTTTGATAAAATCGCATTTCACGTTTTGATACACTTTGGACACGCCCCTTACCCCTCCTCGACCAATAATGTGATATATGATCCATCTGCTCACGTAGGAATTTTAAGGGTCGACGATACGCATTGGGGTGTACAAACTGTAGCTTACTGACTCAATACTGGCCCAGGCTTGGTTTCATCGTTCACTGGTCTGATTGGAGAGGGACCATTTCAGACCTGATCTAGGCTGACAATGATGAGGCTAATGCCACAAAGGCTCACTCAAGACTCAAGCAGGGTCAGAAGTTGAAAAAAAAACACTTACAGTATTTTTTCACGCACCCCTTAATAAGGGCTCTAAGCTTCAGGAATGAAAATTTTTCCGCTGTTTCGGATCTAAGCTCCCTCCCACGCTAATTACAATCATCATGACCATCTGTTAATCCCATCGAGCTATAAGCGATCTTTATTTAGGACATCGGGAGCTGTGCCCCGCTGAGAAGTGATGAAATAATAAAACGTGTAGGAATAGAAACAGAGTTCATGACAAATAAATGATTAAATGTGGACGCCCTTTTTTACTTCAATTCTAATTTTTGTGTCTATTCTATTTATGTTTTCTATGCTTTCTATGTCTATTTATGTTTTCCTGTCGTTTTTCTTCTCATTTCTATACTCTATCCCTGCAGAAATGGTCAGTTTGAGATGACAACTTTGCTCCACAATTACATCTTTTTACTTTTTTAATTTTTTTTTCTTGGCTTCTGCAGTAGAAGTGCAACGTCAAACCTACAATGTTATCTATATCTTAAACCGTTACTTAAAGACACCAAGGAACAAAAACAGATGATTGACAAATGAAGAATAACTAGCCCTAGCTCACTTACTCCGATGTGTCAGTCTTATCTTTTGTACTTATTTCCATCTATAGAATTTAAGTTTCTTATAAATTTGGAGCGAGGGGCTCTTCATAGGTGAAATCACTGTGTCACTTCAGAATGAAATCTATTTTGAAATCATATGAAATCAAAAATGAAAATAAAATAGTTTCCAACATTCCACCGATGTGTCATCATCGATACATTGCAATAAGACTATTTCTACGCCAGTTATATCTCATAATGGCCTTCAAATTGACCAAAGTATTTACAAAGAAATTTGCAATTCGTTTTTCAGTATCATTGAACATAATATAATTATGTTGTTATTTTCTGACTTCTCCTGAACATTTGTATGTTGCAATTTATTTCAAATTATTGAATATAATTTAGAATAAATCATCTCAAAAATGAGCAGTGTGGTCTACTTATTATTTTTCAAATTAAGGGAGAAAAATTCATTTATTATAAATTTTATAATATTTAATTCTACCAATGATATCAGCAGAATGCTTCGGAACTATATTTTTTATTCTTATTTTTTCTATTATTTTTTTCCATTAATATTAATTTTACTTTGATAATTTGTAAGGGTGTTTCACTCATTGAAATCATTGAAATCACTGTGAAATCATTGTGTCACTAATTTTTGGAGTGAATAGCCCCTCGATTTGGAAACACCTCCATCAATTATAGTTCGGCACAAACTGCCACATATACAGCAGGGGACACCTATTCCTTACATAAAATTTCCTCTTGTAAACATATTTTGATCCCAATAATTAATCTCAAATTCTTTAATTAACTGCTTCACCCCCTGGACCCCATGGTGTCCTCTCTTCTCCTTCGCCTTGGACTGCAACTTTGGTACTCATTGAAAAAATCTTTCATTACGATTTTCTGACAATCATCTGATAGGCTGCGTATTTGTGTATTCGAAATATTTCTTTATTTTAATGTTCTGTTTGAGATTAGAAGGGTATAAAATAAAAAATGTAACGGAAGAAAATAGAAGTACACGGGAAAATTGTAACAGCGACTGACGTTGCCTGACGACCATTGCGAGGATAAAATATATATGAGGTATTCCATGGAAAATAAGTCACTGGCGGATCCTCACCCTCTTGAAAATCGAAGATAATGACTGCAATTAAGGGCTTTAAAAATTATATGGTTAATTTTGACGGATTATTTCGGCTGTCCCGTCCGAAAATATCATTTCTTCATTTTTTGTGTTTTTAAATTGATGATTTATGTTGCATTTAGCTGATTTTTATTTTTTAAGCGGCAACTTTTTTCCATCTCTACTATTTTTTTGATCTAACGGGGAGGTCCCCGGTTAGATTTCCGTGTGGGGCTTTGGGACCTCCCAGTTACGCGCCGGGTACTCTTTCAACTGAGCTACTCCAAAATATTCATAAAACTAAATTTTTCGGAAAAAGGGCAAAAAGTTAAACATTTGCAAATTTTGTCATGGTTAATGTAAAAATGTCTCTTTGCCAAAATTCTTACAATGTAAATACATATTTTATTAGCCCTACCATGAGTAAGGTAAAATTTTTGAGGAATTTTCTTGAGCTGGCCAATTCTAGAAAAAAATATGAAGCAGATGAGGGTAGCAAATTAACTTATTTAGGGTGGAATGCCTCATATTTTCGCACACACTTTTCTCTGTACAGTGGTCTACATCTGCTTTATGATTTATATTTTCTTCAATTTATATCATATTATAATTATTAATTATACTAATTTCACTGTATTATCTCCTTGGAAGTAAAAAAAATAAAACTAGGGCATAAAACGATGTTTGAAGATGAACTTACTGGAAATCGGTTGAGCTTGGGGTGCGCGGCGTACAACTGTGTGCTCCTGATGGGGTCCTGTATACTCGTGCCATGTGTAGGTGCTCCTGTACTCTGAGTGGAGCTGCTGAAACAAAAGACAGGGTTGCATAATCATTATTTTTCATTTTCTTGACGAGTTTGTACAACACTCTTTTTATTCTTCCCTTCGCTCCCTTTTATTTCCTATTTTTATTCCCATTTTTTGTTTCGTCGCGAATGTCTCATTTAGAGGCTTAAACTCGAAGAGACATGCCCAGTCGCCTGTTATTTTCTTTGAGAGAAAGAGGCAATTGTTTGTGAAATCTTGGTATTTAATGGTTTTCCGAGGAAATCGTTCTCAGGGAATTTGTTAATTGGACAACAATTAGTGATACAAACATTTTAGTATTTATCAAATATGTACTGGCCCATGGAGAGAAATCCTTAGCGTGCATCAAATATGCAATTTTTTATCTAAGGAAATGCTACTTTGCCGGAAAAATGATAGTCACTATTTTTGATCAGAAAATGTTTTCCAAAAAAATATAAGCATCCATTATTTTTTGAAATTTTTCACAGTCGCGTTCGTTCTTGATACATCATATGGATTTTACTCAGTTTAAATAAAAGTTCCGGTCCCGAAACATGGCATTTTCATTAATTAACTCGAAACGTCATAGTTAGGTGGAGCTTCAATTGGGAAAATTCGGATGAAGAAACATAAATTTTGTTGAATTGTCAACTATTTGAGCATTTTACATAATTTGCTATCAAAACATTATTGTCCAATTCACAGTTGACGTAACTGATTTTCTAACTATAAAAAATTGTGGATGAGAAATTCACTCGGTCCCGCTGCTGGAAAATCTGGACATTCATTATCAGAGAAAAGTGAAGATACTTTTGTATATTTTGTATCCCAAAGTCGCTTAACCGGCTGTCAACCAGTATGCGTTAATATTTGCGGTGTTACACCTGTAGGTGGATTTGTTTAATATAAAAAAAAAGAGAGAGAACAAAAGTGAGAAGAATATTCAAGAGCCTAAGGTAACATCATTGTTATAATAGTAGTCACAATACAGTTAACACGCATTTCATTTTATTCCCATCTCATTTGCCGTTGCTGGAGCCGAATCGATGGTCCATTCAAAGTCAGACAATGGAAAGCATTGATAATGGCTTACAGGTACTACGTAGCCAACCGACAGAATTGTCTGGAAGAAAAAATTGGTCACCAGCAGATGGAATAAGGCGAATCGTCAGAGCCTCGGGGAAAATAACTTGACAGATTCTGACAAATGTTGATAGAAAATGTCAAATTCTCATAGAATTGCGTCGTAGAAAATTGATCAGACACTGCCATAATCAGATTCTATGTCAGAATCTGGGACAATATGTCAGAATTCGCGATTTCTGGGTACAAATTGAGAACTAATGGTCGCGATTTGGGGCACATGACGCATGATGTCATAGGTAATACTACAATGGAATAACAATTATTATCCATGAGATTTTTTTCTTACAGAAAAATGATCACATCATTTTTGTGTTTCCCTGAAATTCGATTAAATGATCCGATTTCATTGGGCCTCAATAGGCAGTGAATGCCTTCAAGAATCTGATGAAATTTCGCCTTTCTGAATATTATGAATACGATGCAATGTACCATCTCAACACATCAAGATTACATGTGGATATTTGCCCATGACGTAAAGTTCGATAAAGCCATACCTCAAGAGGATTATTGAAGATCCAGATATCATTGAGAATATTCAGAAAAGATATCTCAATACGCCCTTTTCAAATATTTTATTCAGGAATTAATGACGTGATCAGCGAGAAAAAACAATCACTTATTCCTTGAAAATTTGTACATCCATGGGAAATTGAAAAAAAACTGTAAAGTTGGAAATAAATAAAAATTTGGCCGAGGCTGGAACTATTCAGATTTTAATTAAAAATACAAGTGTTGTCAGAAATTTTCTCTTCCCGACACTACCTAAAATTCCAAATTTTACAAAACGTTTAGTCAAAATGAAATTTACAATTGTTCTGGGCAAGAAAAAAGGCTAGGCATTGTAAATACGAAAAATATAAAAACCTGTTGAGACTGGAGACGCCGCATAGTCCGCCGCAATGATCCGCAGTGCAATAAGCCCGAGGGGCCACCTGAGTCCTCAATTCGCCAATTGAGTACACTAGTAGACTAGACTGAATTTCCGTTCCATGGCCAATTTTCACTATTAAAAATGTATCCTCCCCCAGTTAAAATATTCCATCTGGACAGTAAACTCAAACAATTCACTTTGACGTAGATATGATTTTTTTTATTTCTCTAGTATCGTCAAACGCACGCTGGCGTATTAACTACGACTGTTCGTCTACTGACGGGATGTATACCGCGATCTATCTGATGTCTAGCCCAGCTTGCGTAGAGACTAATGGGTAGGAGACTACAGAAGGCATTGAACCAAGCGGCCAAGCGCAACAATAGGTGCTTGTACAGTGAGAGTTCCGACTTCATATAAATTCGATAATATCATAACGTATGGAGTAATTAACTATTGACAGCGAAATGTGCGATGCTAGG
>JAPYZN010003508.1:0-16002 GCA_030522865.1 Psyttalia lounsburyi | reverse complement strand
GCTCGTCTCGTAATTTTACACGTGAGGACGACTTGTCTACTTTTCCTCCCTAAGTAAAAAATGTACTTTTTCTGTCTACATGGACCGAAAGTGAGCATTCTAACCTCGCCTCACCGGTCAAAAACGCTTGTCATTTTGGCAGAAAAATCGTATTCAACCCTTGAGAGGAGAATCAGGCAAGCATTCCCCACGTAATTTTGCACGTGAGGACGACTTGTCTACTTTTCCTGTCTAGGTCAAAAATATATTTTTTCTGCCTACATGTCGCTCGGTTTAAAAACGCTCACTTTCGTCCATTTTGGCAGAAAAATTGTATTCAACCCTCGGAAGGAAAATCAGACAAGCATTCCTCGCGTGCGGCTCGGGTCGTAATTTTAGCACGTAAGGACAACTTATCTACTTTTCCTCCCTAGGTGAGAAATATACTATTTTTCCACCCGATCAATATGATCAACAGATCCTCCTCATCATCACCTGGAGAGATCCCCTCCCTCGAGTTGCCCTCCCTCCCGGAATCTAAAATCGCAACTGGCAACAATGAAAATCCGCGACCCCCTACCCCCTTGAAACTCGCGATAGTTTCCCCTAGTGTTATACCGCCACAACAACGGCCATTTCTATCCTCATCCTCGGTCCATTATTCACCCAGACGCACAGTGTAACTCGGGAGGGTGAGTCCCTCCTCGTAAATCGCTTGTCTCGTGCAGTTTTATCCCCGAGTCCCGCTATCTCCCCCCTGTCCCCCCAGTCCCCCCCCCCCCTCCCCACTCACTCGTACATACATAAACGGGTACAATGCTAGGAAAATCCGGCAGCGCCACCAGGCGGAATTGTCGAGTCGCCAACTGCCGGTGACGGAAATAACTCCCGTAACCGGAGAACTTTATTTCTGGAAATATGGCGGGTTGCGTCGACTATTTTCGTTGCTCACGCCAAAATTTCCTATTTCGCCAGCTAACGGGAGCCGTCTCCAATGGCATTCGCTGGTCCACCCCATGGGCTCCACATGCGAGACCACAGATGGATTTTCTTACTTACGAGTGGCATCCTCTTCACCTTCACTCAAGGGCAATTCCCGAGGGCCTTTGAAAGTCGAGAAAATAATTTTTTTTTCTCACGGGAAATTTTTTTTTTAATTCCAGTTCAAAGCTCCCCATCAACTGGCACTGAAAATTCCCGATTCCAGGATTTCTTTTGATAAAATTATAAAAAATCTCGGGTTAAAAAAAATTTACATCTCGCCCGCCCTTCGCACAGGCGCCGGGGCAAAACTGATCGTCTACAATTTGAATTCAAAAATAAAAATTTCCGATTTCGCACTGTTTTTGAGAAAATTGAGGAGAACGTAAATTTTTAAGTATAAAATTTTCCCCCATTTCTTCTGGTCGCCGATTTTCTCTTATTGCTGATGGCGGTAATGAGGGGGGGCAGAATGGGTTTGCAAAGAATTCCGATTCACAATTTACGCGAAAATTCACGGCTTCACATGGTTTTTGGAATAATTGACGTCAATCTGCAATTTTCCCCGCATTCGCGGATTTCCTCCGGGAATAACCATAATAAGCGGGGCAAAACGGGTGGTCGTTGTCAAAATTCCGCTTCACAGTTCACCTCCAGAATTGCCGATATCCCACAATTATTTTTTTTTCCTTAGAAAATCGAGAAAAATCTTGAATTCTCAAATTTTTTGCGATGACCATTTTTCGCGAAACTGCGAATATCCTCTGATTGCTGATAGCGATGATAAGCCAGTGCGCAGCTCCATACTTCTTTACATTCCATACGTCATACTCACTATGGGAAGTAAGGAAGCACGGAACAGTCGCCGGGCCCCCAGATAATTACGTAATATCACTCGAAATTGAAGAATATATGCACAATGAGCTCTCATTACTCCGTATAAATGTGAGATTTTTCGGAACTCTCCTCTCGAGACTTGGTTAGCCGGGTTACCAAAAAAAATAAAATTAAATTAAAAAAATTTCTGATGCTTCCTCTTGCGCACTTGGAGCACGGATGGATCAAATTGGATGCAACTCTTGAGTTATCCTTCGAGTGGCCTCCCAGCTCCAACTGAATGCCGTCGATGATGTTTCAGTGGCTCCTAGGGGGCAGCTGAGCCACGAAGAAGAGGAGGAATTTATCTAAAAATGGCACCAAGACGTCTCATTGGCCTTTTTGTCACGCCAGATTCTACCCCTCCTCTTTTCTTTGAGTGGGGCCGGGGGGGGGGGGGCCCAACATTAGAAAATGTGTGTAAGCTTACACTTGACTCGGGCGCGGCCATCTTGCCCTCAGTACCGCCGCTCTCCGCGCCAAATTAGTCTTTACCCGAAAATAGGCGTCCCACGGCGAGCCGAGCCCACCACATGGCGACTATTCCTGGTTTTGAGGGGGCATTGGAGATGTGTGCATGCCTTGGGAGACGATGCGGGAGGGATGAGTGCGGATTAGGAAGAAAAAAAAATTTGGTATACGTTGGAGGGGAATTGGATTATCTGCGATAATCCAGTGAGGAGTGAGACAAAAAATTGAGATATCTGGGAAAGTATGGGAGATAATAAAATTTTTGGTAAATGCGTTTTTGTTGGTTATGAAATTCTGGATAAAAAAGGTCCTTAGGAGCGTTGAGCTCTCTTGATTAGGTAGGGAGATATTTGAGGATTAAGGCGGACGAAAAAATTGGAACTGGTTTAGCTCGATTTGGGCAGGAGGATTTTTTTAGTGCAGTGTAACTCAAAATCCATGGAGTACAGCGAAATTTTTGTAGGAACTTTTTTGTAGGTCAGGAAAATCTCTTGGGACAAGGTCCTTAGGATAA
This sequence comes from Psyttalia lounsburyi, assembly GCA_030522865.1. Taxonomy (NCBI): domain Eukaryota; kingdom Metazoa; phylum Arthropoda; class Insecta; order Hymenoptera; family Braconidae; genus Psyttalia; species Psyttalia lounsburyi. Next base: position 13,181 of record JAPYZN010003508.1, on the reverse strand, counting down.
TTTTACTATCTCTCGTAGATTTTGAGATATTCAACAATAAGTACACAGAGGAAAAATGAAGATGAGAATTTTGTTACGTTTTTGACGTTTAGCATCTGTAAAATATCTCGAAACGCGCGAAAAATAGAGAAATTTTTGCCAAAAACTTTTTTGTAGGTTATTAAATTCTCTACAAATAATATTATTAGATAATTTTAGATATATACCTCGGATTTTGAGATATTCCACAAAAACTGATAACGAAATACATTCAGCTGATTTTGGTTTTTCTGAACTGAAATTAAAAAATGAACTTCTTCGGGTACTCACCGTAAAACTGGCGTACTGAGGGTTATCTCTACTGTGTTCGTACGATAGTAACTGTGGCTCTTAGCGCTGTTTCATTACCCCTTCGACGAATTCGAAAATACTAAAATAAACTTGAGTAACCAACGTCGGACCCCGCGCGCGATGCATCCCCGTAGGTTACGACGCGGCTCTCCGACCGTTTCATTCGTCAACTGACAGGCTGCAGAATTTATTTTTAGGCTGTTGGTATGTTGGCGTTGTTTTCTACTGCAGTAAGCAGTGGTGGGGAATTTGCAGAACTGTTTTGAGAATAATTCATACACCGATACTTTTCATTTGTCACTGGCGGTGATTTTGGCGTGGGCAATTTTTTTTTTCATTCCACCGAGTGTCCGAGCGCGTGTACTTGGCGCATGGTTACTTGGCGCTATCCACCATTATTACATTTTGGCTGGCGTGCAAAAATTTTGTGGAGATTATTTTTTCTTGAGTGTCGCGATCTTCAGCGAACAGGAAGTGATGAAGCGGGGGAATTATTGAGTAAACTGCACTCGGTAGATTAAAATAGTCTATTTCTAAATAATTCGCTGCTCCTCAAGATGTTAATTGTTATTTTGAGATTTGAGGAATGTTAAATTGCGAATAGTAAATCTCAAGTTCAAATTACAACATCCCAAATTACGATTATCGAAGGGACAATTGAAGACATGAATTTAAAGTCCGAATTTTAGATTTGAATCTTTCCAACTGAGACTAGACTTATTTTTTTAAAATAATCACTTCCTCGAGCTTATCACGCCCCATTCGCAGCTCCCCCATCTCCCTGGTAAGCGACGACAAACGGCCGACGGTCGGCCGGGATTGGGGCGAATGTCGGCCGACCCCTGGCGGAATGTCGGCACTTCGGTCTCGGCTTCCAGAGGCATCCCTCGTCCCCCCTCACACATTTTCATTGCAAATCGAGGCCCCCCATCCCCCGTAACCTCAATATCCACTGTTACGTAACGATAAAATTCGGGAAGGCCAACGGAGAGAGGAAATAAACGGACTCGCCGGGAAAAAGCAGTCTTAAAAATGTTGCCGTGAGGATGCGTTGCACGTTATACCCGCGTTAAAACTTGAAGCTTCTTTCTATCCCTCGGCGTATCGGGTTACGGAGTTCAGTCCCGTTGAAAATAGCCCCCCTACGTATATACCCAGTGGCAAAGACTCTGAGTAACCTCAACGACGTGATGCCGAGTGTACAGAGCAAGAGAGGAACGGAGGGAGAGACAAGTTGTACCGAAAGAGGTACCGAGGGACCGCAACCACGAACACAACACCAACATTCTTTTCATCTAAAATTTAAAGAAGCACTGAGGACAACCCCAGCTGTGATAGAAAATTCTCAGCCAATCTCGGCGCTTTTTTTTCCCCCTCCTCCTCGTGCGATGCATTAAGAATCTAAAAAAAAAAATCGCCGAGTACAAAATAATAATACTTATTCAGTGGAAAATAATCATCAGCCTCCACTGGCAATTAAAAAAAAAGTTGCAGGTTTTTTTTTGTCGCGGTAATGGAGACCAATTTTTGCTTTACTTTTTTCTTAAGCTTTTTAATTTTAGTGGAAAATATTTTTAGTTATTCTGATCAAACAAAAACAACGAGTGCCCCAATTTTATCTACAATTTTTAATATCGGCATATGCGAGTGGGAGAGAATTAATTAAATTTTTGGAATAGTTTCTTTTGTTGCTCGCATTGCCCGCTGTAAAAACGGTTTTATACGAATTGTCGCCGACGACTCGTCGAGCGTTGAATTTTGTAGGGGAAACATTTTTTTTTCGTTTTGGATTTTTTACGTATTTTGCAATTTTTTAAGAGAATATTTTTCTAATTTCCGCATATTTTTTTTATTTTATGATGAGATAACGAATAATACCCAGGAAGTAAATTCCTCCAAAAACCTTTCGCAAAAAAAGGCTGATGACATTACATAAAGAAGAAGAGAAAGAAAAAAACGAAAATACTATTAGTCCAGGGAGGGAGATGAAAGCCGTCCTGGCAACAGAGCGGAGAGTAGAATGAGAAAAAAAAACGGGAGGCGGGGGGGTATACCGAAAGGACATACTTTTGGAAAACTTCAGAGGAGAGCCCTGAGATTGAGACTCACCGAGTTTTTCCTTTTTCCCGTCCCCCGACTTGTTTTTCTCGTTCGAGTCACTCCTTTTATCATTCCTTCCTGTCCCATGACAAATCTTGTAGAATTTCTTTTTGTTTTCCGACAACGGGGGGAACTAATATTATTTGTCCGTATAAGGGGTTGAAGAGAGACTGTTGAGAGGAAATTGTTAGAGTGATGGAACTAAAAGGAAAGGAACAACAATTTATTATTTAATTTTTAATAGTATTTCGAAAATCTCATCGAAAACGTTTGCAATTGTTTTTCAGGTTCCGCCGGAGGAATCGATGAACAATTCGAGCAATTTATTATGTTAATATTTTTTGAGGCATATTTTTGCGAATATTTGAGCCTTAGAAGGGCTCAATCGAAATCTAGACATTTCGAGATGAAAATTACAAGGCTCTTGTTAAGACTTTCGAGGGTCCTAATTTGAGACTTGACATATTTACGTCTTAAATTGAGACATTCAAGTCTGTAACGGGGACTTTTAAGTCCCAAATCGGATCTGAGACTTAAATTGGGACTTTTGAGACTCAAATGAAGACTTGAGTCCCAAATCGGATCGTCTGAGACTTTAATTGGGACTTTTAAGACTCAAATGAAGACTTAAGTCCCAAATCGGATCTGAGACTCAAATTGGGACGTTTGAGATTCAAATGGAGATTTTTAAGTCCCAAATTGGATCTTCTGAGACTTAAATTGGGACTTTTGAGACTCAAATGAAGACTTAAGTCCCAAATCGGATCTTCTGAGACTCAAATTGGGACTTTTGAGATACAAATGGAGATTTTTACGTCCCAAATCGGATCTTCTGAGACTTAAATTGGGACTTTTGAGACTCAAATGAAGACTTAAGTCCCAAATCTGATCTTCTGAGACTCAAATTGGGACTTTCAGACTCAAATGAAGACTTAAGTCCCAAATAGGAACTTCTGAGACTCACATTGGGACGTTTGAGACTCAAATGGAAATTTTTAAGTCCCAAATCGGATCTTCTGAGACTTAAATTGGGACTTTTGAGACTCAAATGAAGACTTAAGTCCCCAAACCGTTCTTCTGAGACTCAAATTGGAACATTTGAGACTCAACTGGAGACTTTTAAGGCTCAAATTGGACCTTTTACGACTCAAATTGGAATTTTTAATTAAGATCTCTTAGGGAAAAATCTCGAGAAAAAAAAATGTTCAAAGTATCGGTACTGAAAAGGAATATAAGAAATAATTTTCCAATCTCATTTGAAAAAACATTTCAATAATTGATAAATGATTTTTTTAGTCCTCCCCAAACTTCCTGAAAAATTTATGGGACAAATTAATATTTCGGATTGTCTTTTAACGAAAATTGACGCAAGCGCCTTAATTAACAAAGCCTGTACAAATGAGTCCTAATATTTTGACTGTGGAAACTCGAGGGAAAATTTCCTCTCATTAACTATACAGCCTCTGTTTCATCACTCGGTGCTGGGGTTATATCAAGTTACACTCGTAGTTCATTTGGGTAGAAATAACTTTGTGTCAAACGAACGAAGGCAACGAAGAACCCGAGGACTACACGAGCTACCAGACGATGCAAATCACGTAGTCCTGTGCAAACATCTGTGCGTCGGGTGTAAACCAACTCGAGATTGGATATTTTAAATCAATCACGGGAAAATTTTCGGGGGATGAATCGCAAAATTTCATCGGTCAATAGTGAAAACCCAACTTGACGGATTGTCCATGTTTTTTTTTTCTTTTTTAACGAACGAAAGCGATTTTCGCATCCACAAAAATCCTTGTCTGGAGATTTGCGGCTTACAAGTCTTAAATCGCGACTTAATAGTCTCAAGTTGAAATTTCAAAATTGAGATCTTGCAATGGCCCAGTTAAATATTTTCATATTTTAATTTGAGACTTTTAAGACTTGACTCGAGACTTTAAAGTCTCAAATTGGGACACTCAAGACTTGAATTGAGAGTTTAAAATCTCAAATTGGGACTTTTAAGACTTGAGACTTGACTTGAGACTTGAGACTTGAGACTTTCAAGTTTCAAATCAAAACTTTTAAGACTTGACCTGGGACTGTCAAGTCTTAAATGGGAACATTGAAGACTTGATTTCAGGTCTTCAAGTCTTGAATTGGGACGTTCAAAGCTCGACTTGGGACCTTCAAGTCTCAAATTGGGACTTTCAAGTCTTGACATGAGACTTTTAAATCGAGAATCAGAATTTTCACGAAAATATTATCAATGAAATGCTAAATCCTTAGAACAAAATTTTTTTTTTCTTGACATTTAATTGTAAGAAGACGACAAAAAATTGATTCCTAACGAAATAGCTTTTCGAATTTGCCTCAAAAACTCTATTAAAATCGGCAAATCAGTAATCGGATGTCTTCCTGTTTCTCAACACATGTCACATCTCAACTTCACATTTCAGCCGCCATCACCCACCCAGAAACCTTCCGGAAGACATCCGAAAGCCCCCCTCCGCCCCTCTCGTCGCGACTACCGCAAAAGAATTCAGAATTAATATCTCCCCGCCCCCACTTCTTTTTTTTTTATTCGCCGCGCTGGTCTTTTCACGTAAATGAGAGACGGGCATCGAGGACTCGAGCAAAAAGAAGACGGTATAAACCAGGAGGAGTAAGAAAAGCACGCGGTTGGGTATTGAACGCATAAATTATACGAGTGGGAGACGAGGAAAAGTGGGTACTATCAGACTATTTTTCTTTTACAATTTTTTTTATATTTTTTTTTTACTGAAGACTTTTTTCTGAATGAGGAGATCCAGCCATTACCATTTGCTACCCCAGGCGGAGGGGAAGACTGAACAGGGCGTGTGCGTGAATGTGATAATTTTCTGTCGTAGAATAGGATAAATGTCTCTACGTATATAAACATGTATTCCAATACCGAAAATGTCTTCAAATAAGGCCTCTTATAAATTCATTTTTCCAGATATTTATTTAATTCTGTAAAACGTTTCAAAGATTCGACTGAAAAAAAAATTGTTAATAGTGTAAAAGATTTTGAAATCATTAGTAGATGTTTCTAAAAATGAAAAATTAAATCTTTTTTTCGAGATCTCTGAAGCTACAATTTTTAACTTAAGATATCAAGTGTCTCAATTTAGGACTTTTAAACTTTTTTGCCATTTTAAAAACTGAATTTGAATCAATCGAGCTTTAATATTGCATTGGGACTTTAAAGTTTCAAACTAAGACTTCAAAGACTTAACTTGAGACTTTCAAGTCTCAATTTGACTTAACCGAAGTCTTTCAAGTCTCAACTTGACTTAAATTGAGACTTTTAAGTCCCAAATTGACTTAAATTGAGACTTTTAAGGCCCAATTTGATTTAATTGATACTTTTAAGTCCCAACTTGACTTAAACAAAGTCTGTCAAGTCTCAACCTGACTTAACCTGAGACTGCCAAGCGTCGACATGATTTAACTTGAGACTTTCAAGTCTCTATTTGAGTCAACTCGAGACTTTCAAGTCCCAACTTGACTCAACCGAAGTCTTGCAAGCCGCAACTTGACTTAACTTGAGACTGCAAAGCTCCAACTTGACTTAACTTCAGACTTTCAAGTCTCAAGTTGAAATTTTAAAGTCCGAATTAGTACATTCAAATTTCAAAAAGGTTTTAAGTCTCAACCTAAACCTTTGAAATCTCAAAATAAAATTCGTCTTTCGCCGGTGGACATGTGTCGAAATATTTCGCAAAAAATTCAGATATCCCAAAATATTCCCCCCATCCCCTTTTACAACCCTCTCACCTCCCTCCCTAGGAGCTCATTCACACACGCTACCTCCCATCCCCCCCCCCCTCCCTAACTCGAAACAATTCACGGTACCACGGGTTTTGTGGTCAGCCGGCAATTCCCCGGAGGACACGACACCCTTTGCCGAGGGATTCGCCCCATCCAAAACAATCAATATACATTCCCCCGTACCCCAGTACCTCCAGCCTCGAGAAAACTTTGGGATTATTTCCCGAGACGTTTCGCAGACGAGATGCACAGTCAAGAACTAGGTTGCCTCCTCCTTCCTCCTCCCGCCTCTTTACGTCAGTAAAACGTACAAAAAAAGCTGATAGTGGCGGGAGGAGCCAGGGAGAGGGGGGCGGCTGCTGTTAGGAAGATCACCTTCCCCCCTCCTCCCCCCCCCAACGAAATAGGAAATTTCGTGCATGATCGGACCTCGAACCGTTGAGAATAAATTCCAAGGCATACTATACGATTTCTTCGCTTTTGCATCGATCACTGCAAGGAAGAGGGGCCGGGGAGGGCCACGGGCGGGAAGGATGGGTGTGAAAATTGAAAATTCCTCTTAACGGAGATGGAAAACTAAATTACGAGTACAAAACTAATGGGGGGGGGGGGGGTGTGGGGGGGGGGGGGGGGGGGGGGGGGGGGGGGGAGAGGGTGGGGTGGGTGGGGGGGGGGGGGGGGGGTGATAATTATTTAGGTAATTTTCTTTAAATCATTTTTGCGAGGGATGAATGTTAATTGCGAGTCGGTCGGTTTGGGGCGAGTGGACATTAGAGACCAAACGGAGATCTACCTCAAGGTGAGACTTTAATTTTTCAAGTTGAGACTTTTGAAAGTTCCCATTAAAGACTTTAAAATTTCAAGTTTTGGCTTTTAAGTCTAAAGTTTCAAGTTGAGACTTTAAAATTTCAAGTTCACATTTGAAAATCTCAAGTTGTAAATTTAAAGTCTCAAGTTGAAACTAAAATTTCAAGTTCACATGTGAAAATCTCAAGTTGTAACTTTAAAGTCTCAAGTTGTAACTTTAAAGTCTCAAGTTGCAACTTTAAAGTCTCAAGTTGAGACTAAAATTTCAAGTTCACATTTGAAAATCTGAAGTTGAGACTTTAAAGTCTCAAGTTGAGACTTTAAAGTCTCTAGTTGAGACTAAAATTTCAAGTTCACATATGAAAATCTCAAGTTGAGACTTCACAGTCTCAACTTGAGACTTTAAAGTCCCAAGTTGAGGGTTAAGTCTCAGGTTGAGACTGTAAAGTTTCAAATTCAGACTTCAAAGTCACAACTTAAGCCTAGAAAGGCTCAAATTGACACTTTCGAAACTCCCAATTACAAAATTTAAAGTCTTAAGTGAATACTTGAAATTTTCAAGTTCCAAACTCGAAAGTTTTAACCTGAGACTCGCGAAAGTTCAATTTCGGGACTCTCATAAATTCGAATTTCGCGAGCGTAAATCTCAAATTGAATTTCATTTTTTGGACTTCGTAGAATTGTTCACGGAAAAAAGCAAAAATTTTTTTATTAGAAAATATTCTCCCTCAAAGGGGCGCTCACACCTCAAACCAACTCTATCCGTTTGATTGAATTTTTTTTTCTAAATTTCATTATTGAAATAATAATAAAAAACGGCAAACGAACGGCCTGCTGACAGTGCAAAACCCCGGGGCGCAATGCTCGCCAATAACCAGTCCTCATCGTGGGAGTGCCGATGAGTGAGAAATCGCGCGTTTAACCGGAAATTGCGTCACAGGCCGCTCTCGTCACGAATTTATCCAAACGCAATGCATTCGGTATCGAGAATTATAACAGCGGCATGTATCAATGCCATTTCAACTGTCCCATAGTCTCTGTCCGCGGGACTCTCACGGATCAGTGATTAATTATTTATAAATGAAATAAAATCCACAGAAAAAGTGTAAAAAAAACTGTGACAAAAATTATTTTCCCGAAAACTGCAATTTTAATTGAGGAAAAAAAGCGAAATCAAAACTTGAATTCTCACCTCCGGAAAACAAAAATTGTTTCAAACAATAAATTATAACAATTTGCATAAATTTGTTGACAAATGTTTCTTAAAAAATTTATTGTTTTGTCAAATTATCGTGGCAGAACTTTTTCTTTAATATTTCATTTTTCAATTTTTCCCAGGAAAGACTTTTCGGAATTTTTGTGAAAAAACAAGCCCTCAAAATTTATTTTATCCACGAATACCAATGTCCCTCTTATTCTCCCTCGCGCGACATTTTTTTTTTTTTTCTTGAATTCACCGTTACTATTTGCCTGGGTAAAGCAAGACATATTGCTGGGAAAATGGGAAACCGCGTTGGTGGATACACAAGCAAGGAACAATCGTGCAGATGGGAAATGGGCAGTGTTCCAAAGTAGAGAGGAAAACTCCGGGAGATGGAGGAGTTGAGAATATAGGAATATATGCATGCTATTGCGTAATCCAGTAATATGTAGTTTATCAATGTATGAAAATCTAGGAAAATTATTTCGCCGCGTAAAAGTAATTTATAAAATTATACGGGAGATTTATCGCGAGCTGTCTCATTATTTGAAAAATTTTCTGTCGACACTTTTATCGAATTTATTTTATTTATTACCGGCGATTTTTTTCAATTTTCACGACCTCAATTTTTCTATCGAACAGTCGGATTTTTTTTCCATGGAAAACGAGGACTTACTCATTTGTTTATTCAAAAAATCGATATATATTAATTGATTTTACGAATTTTAGTTTATTTGAACCACTGCTTTTTTAAGGGAGAAAAAATTCTGGCGATACCCAATGATTTTGATTTTTTAATAATTTAGCAATTTTGTTCTTCACTTTATTTTTCTTCAGTTCGCCCGTTGAAAATCGTAATTTGTCAATTTTTTAAATGTTTAACTCATGACTAGGCCGACAATTCAAAATATTTTTCAACTTTAAAATTAATTCCTTAATTTCTTCTATTGACTAACAAACAAATCCCATAAAAAACTAAAAATCCCCCAAGTCCTTCGCCCCCCACTCTCACATTTTCACCCCCAAAGTCAAATATTTAAAAAAACCCCCGAACGATCCTCGAAATACTTCTGCCGATGGACGAAAAAAATAAATAAATAAATAACGAACCCCCTGAGTTTTTTTGAGGTAGAGTACCTCAAAAAAAATTTTTCTTCCACACTCTCTCCTCGCGACCAATGTTACGTGATCAGCTGTTGCCCGAGGAACTCACTCACTCAAAGAGCGCGTCATCTCCAATGAAAAACCGTGGACACGTGGTACAACATAAGCTTTTAAAAGCAAGCGAGACGTTTTCAGCGAAGTAGACGACGGATGGCCGGGGCCGTCACTGAGTCACCGAGACCCCTAACACTTCCACACATGCCCCTCACCCACACACACACATTCTTTCCGTTACGCACCAATGCCTCCAGTTGTTTCGCTATTTTTCAACGTCACGACGTCCCCAGAAAAACAAGTACCCGAGGGGGAGGGGAAAAAAAAACGGAAAAAAAAAAGTATTAATATCATGCGATCCATCCGCCATTTCTTACCCTGGACAATTTAATTTGCTTCTGCTCTTAAAGTTGTCCGGGCTGAAGTACCTTAAACTTCGGCTGTAGAATTATCATGCCCATTTGCGATGTGTATGTGTGTGCGTGTGTATTTTTTTTTTTCGTCTCCGGGTCTTTGATACCAAAGAGTCGAGTCTCCCGACGCCAATAATACGATAGTCTCGTACTACCGGGCGGCTAGGGGCGAGGGGGAGAGGCGGAGAGGGAGTGAAAATTTTTAGAGAAAGTTTTTATGGTTTGGGAATGTACACGAGAACATGAAAACCCGGAAAATTGCCGGGATTATGGAGGACAGTTTCATTATTTCCGGCATCAATTTTTTTTTTTATTACAGTAAAATTTTAATTTTACACCTTTAGAATCTTTTTTTGTCTCACTCCAAATGGGTTTGTAAAAAAATTGTGAACGAGGGTATTTTCGAGGGAGTTATTTTCCTTTGGGTTATGGGGGATTTTTGGGGATTATGGGGAAATAATCTCGGTGGATGATGAGGGAAAATAAGAGTGGGAGGGGAATGACAATTCGAGACTGATGAGTTGCTCAACTTTATGGGCGAGTTTTTGTTGAATATCGGGGATTTAAAGGGAAGTGACATTTTTTTTCTGAGAACTTTTTTTCTAGAGAATTTTACAATCTTGAGAAATTGTTATTACCGAAATTTCGATAGCTCCCGGAGATTTCGAGATATTTCGCAAATAGTGAGTGAGAAAAATATTAGGAAGAAATTATGGCATTTAAATATTAGATTATAACAATAAATTGAAAAAAATTGAACAAATATTCGATTGCTAGGATTTTAACTCAATTTTGGGATTACTAAACCTTTTATTTGCCTCTTGATTTTTTTTGAGCATTCGTTTATTGTAGAAAGATTGATATATTCATATTTACAGTTATAAACAATTTTCTTAAAAATAATTCCTACTTTAACTACTTATTGTTGCCAAACCTGATGGCGAATTGCTCTCAAGGATTAAAGATATTGTCATTTGGCGTTTATTACATTCACACGAGGTTATTTGAGTATATTTAAATTATTATGATATGAAGTGTGAAAAAAGTAAATTATTTATCTCTTGCTCACTTCAAGCCATCTCTCATTACCATTTAACGAGTTTATTAGCGTCATCTACATACGTACATAGCATGAACAATGATAATACTTAAAAATCTAGCTCTCCAGCCAGTGGCTCGTTACCTAATAAAAATGACGTTTCTCGTAATTTATTAATTTGTTTAAATTCCTGTGCTGTCCACAGAAGATCGTTTTCTAGCGAAAACTAATATAAATTGGAGAAAACCTCAAGCCAAACTTACACCCAATTTTTTCCTACGATATCCGTCTCGAATTAATTTACCTATCCAAAATTATTATTAAAAAAATATCAACCATTTGTATTTAAAAAAAATTTCCAAAAACTCGATTACCCTCGCAATTCAATAGTTTCTCACGCAATTTAATTGCCCAATATCACACTTTAATTGCACAATTGCCCAATAGCAACCCAAAAATATCTAAACCCACAACCCCCCCAAAAACAAAAAAAAACCTAATGTACCAACTGCCAAAAATCTCAAAATTCAATCACTAAACGGGGAAAAAAGTTTAAGAAAAATTACGGAATAAGTCACGTAATCCGCAGGCTAAGATTCTTCTCATAAATTTTTGTACAAATTAAAGAGAATAAGTCTGTTGCATCTTTGAAAATGTACGGAAAAGTCACGTAATTTTTTTGGAGCTCAAACTCCAACAGTAAGTTTCTACAAGAATTTTCAAGACTCATTACGGCTCAGAAAATAGAAATTACGAAACGTTCCGCAAAAATAACGGAGCGTTTCTGAAAATCTCCGCCAGGCGGTTAACTTTGCCATGTCAGGCAGATGAGTAATTTTTACGGAACAGAAGGTCAAATTTAAACGTGGCAATTGCGTACTATCGCTGGCAGATTACGTGACTTGTTCCGTAATTATTATCGGATATTTCTCTCCGCGTAATTTCCAAAAATTGAAAATCTTGAAATAAAAAATCTCAGCATCACTAGCTTCCCGTCGTCCATTGATCGCCAGCAGCCGAAGACCTAAAAACCTCCCGCCAAAAAAAAAAAGAAACTCCAATAAACTTGAATCCGCAGCGATCCCAGTATGATGAACACAGTTGTTTACCCAGAACCAACACAAACCACGTCACAATGTTCTCCACCCCGTAATTCCCTCCAAAAATTCACAAACAGAGGAGGAGTGGATGCCCGAAGTAAGGAAGAGAGAAAGGGGGGGGGGGGGAGGGCGGGGAGAGGAGCAAAAAAAAAAAGGAGGACATGTAATACATAGGGACTAGTTAGTTTGCCTTGGCAAGGGAGCCCTGGCAACTTGGTTACCAGCGGTAGAGGGGGAAGAGGACACCGCCTTTTGCGGCATGAATATGCAAATGCACTCGAATGTTGGCGTTATTGCATTAATAACTATAAATTGATTAAACCACCAATTATGACAGAATTCACGCCTCTGGTATCTATCGTCCCAAACACTCCCCCCCCCACCCCCCCCCCCCCCCCCCCCACCCTCCCACCGCCCGGCGCACCTCTTCATTTACCACTCTGGTCTACCAGCGGTCGTTATTACACGTCATTACGTACCACTGGTATTATTCTCCATTAAAATCTTTTCTCCCAGCGTCTAGTCGTTCTCCACGATGAAACACTGGGGGGGCTTCAATTCGCCATGTGGCTGGGCTGGATGAAATAATTGGCGATGTAACGACTATCATAAATTGAAGAATTAAATTATCTCGGGATGTGTTGCTCGATGGTTTTGGAGTGGAAAGTATTTTATTTGATTAATTGAGCTATTTCGGGAGGGGTAATTCAATTAATCGGGATAACATCTTTTATCATTGCGTCGTTATATTTCCAAATCATCTCAGACTCCCTCAGTGCCCTCACCTTGTCTCGGCCGACTTCAAGTATTAGAGACAACATATTTATTCTTGAAACTAAAAGAAACTGCAATATGTTCAGTCAATTAAACAATAATCAGAACATCATTAATATTGAATGGTTCCCCTCCCATTCAGGAATTGAGGGCAATGAGGAGGCTGATCGATTAGCTAGAGGAGCCACAGAAAATCCTCCAAATATGGAATTAACCATCCCGTTCACAGACTACCGCGAAGAACCGACGACGGTGGCCGAGTTGGTTAAGGCGCACGGCCGGACGGCGGAGCCCGCGTGGAGCGGGTTCGAGTCCGGCTTGGGGCATGGGATTTTTAACCTCTCGGAAACCGTCGAACGGAAGACTAGACACCAAGAATCATTGGAGAATAGTATATTATGCAACATGTGCGTAATGGTGGTTTTGGCTCGTGGGAGGTTGTAACACGAGCCGAAGGCGAGTGTTATAATCCCACGAGCCAAAAA
>JAPYZN010003506.1:0-17334 GCA_030522865.1 Psyttalia lounsburyi | reverse complement strand
AAAAAATATATGTGATGCACTATGTGAATGCATAGTAATTTTTCATATTCTTAATTATAAGAATTCACATCGGATACGTAAATATTCAATTTAGAGGATGTCAAGAAGAAATTAATATGTAAGAACTTCGTAATATTTAGATTTTTTAGCAGAGTATCAATTTTATGTAGCTAAACGGTGCCCTTAAACCGCACGCATAAGAAGAAGAGTAAATAAAGCCAACTCTTTTCAAGGAACTAGCTAGATAGTAGTGGTTAGCTCTGGCTCTGTAAATCTATGTAATTGTTCTACGTAGAAGTTTACTATGACTTTTATACCGGGGTATTCTATTCGTTATGTAGTATAAGTCAAACTACTCTCTACTATTACTTATACTCATTTGCAAAATGTTTTCTTCTGTACTAGTAGATGACTCTTTATTAAAACGCTCGGTAAAGGCAGAGAAAGTAAGCACAATATCAGTATTATATAGCTGAGCCGGATCCTCCCCTGACAGACGATCCGCCTCATTATTACCAATATGATGTCTGATGGGTTATTCCGCCCTGAAAGTGATAAGTTAAACTTGAAAAACCCCAGCGAACTACTACTTTTTGCAAGCAGCATAAAACTTCTATTTGATGGACATCATAGGTTGATAATCCTTTTTCTTAATTTTTACTGCATATCTTTGAATTTTTAACAAGGCTTCCTTTAAAAAAAGTATTTTCTATTTCATTAAACGCATGAATTTTCTACAACATATTCTATTTTTTAATATCAAGGAAGGAAGTGTTATTGGGTAGTGTTATTATTGTCGCTCTCAATTTCAGTTCATATACATCCTACATGGTTGAATGCTTCCGATAGACCATACTTAACTGGAGGACCCTTACAAGGACAGTATGTCATAGAGCAATTTCATTTCCATTGGGGACCGAACGACAGTGTTGGAAGTGAGCACACATTCAGGGGCAAAAGGTAAACCATTAAATTATTTAATGAATAAAATAAATAAATGAAAATTCGCCTCATCGCGTACTGAAACATATACTGAATGTAAGTCGACTGTCTACTTACAAAGACTCGTAATTCGGATGATTTCTCTCATACTCTGCCTACCGGAATTGAATTGAAAGTTTTTTCTTCAGCGGAAAATCAGCATGTCTCTAATTCTAGTTCGGTCTATCTTTGTTTTCCCCGGTACAAACCACGCGCGACAAAAGTGACACTTTTGTAGGCTTTAACTGTGAAAGAATAATTGTTGTTTTAATCTATCAATATGCGACAGTGCTACAGTGATCGGAGTAAGAGCGGGGTGCGTGTACAGCCGTATTCGAGTGCCCCCACTCCGAGACGCTCTTCTATCCTCGCGGCTCTCCTGAGTGTTCTGTTTTCTCGTGATGCTCGCGCGCTTTAAAATCCGACTTGCCCTGCCGGGCCTAAAAAATTGTCACTTCAATAAAAGTTTCTTCATGTACGCCTCTACTTAACGTGACTTGGATTGAATGAAAGTCCGGATTGATTATCTTTCGGAAATTTATCTATACTCCATTTTATTATATTCCCTCAGCAAACTATTTAAACATCTTGTTAGATAATTGTTGAAAAATAATGTATTGTTGTTTGTTGAATGTATAACTTTTTTTTAATAGTAAAATCACTGAAGGATGCGGGCGTTTTTATTTTATCATTTAGTAGAAAGTTTGACTATTAGCAAATGAATAATTGGTAATTTACTGCCATCCAGTACTAGAGCGGGGGGGGGGGGGGGGGGGGGGGGGAGGGGGACGGCGTAGAAATTGGATAACAAATTTGATTTTGCCCTACATATCACCTGTCCCTAAAGCCTAAACAAGATTCATTTGCAGTAGATGTCATCGACCTTCATTGAATATGAGTTGACAACTAGATTCACATAGACGTGTATATAACTCATATTGGCACAGAATTCATTGTTAATTTAGGAGGTAATTTTCTTGGAATAATATTATTGGTAAATATCTTGTATGAATCCGCCTAGACCTTGAAATTGAACCTTGGTTAGATATCAAGTCTCCGTGGCTCCAATGTTCATTCTAAACCTCGAGCTGTTGAAAATAACGATGCTGGCTGTCGCGAATTTAAAAAATACATGGACGTGGTGGTGTCTGGTCCCAAAAACAACACATTTAGAACAGACACAGACAAGGGACAACACAAGGATGATGTCAAAATTGACCAACAATGGCCTCTCGAAGAGTCAATCCACACAACCACTACAGATCCTTCTGTCGGTAAAAAAATTGCGAAAAATAATTCATTTTGAAGAATTCAAAATTTTTCTCTGTGGTTCAGACTGTCGAAGAGACTAAGTGGTGAACTTGGTGAAAGAGCGACAATTCCAATATTCGAAATCGCTATGAACCCACACAACTAATTTCTCCAAAAACGGTTTTCAGATTCAATGTTTGGACCCGGAAACCTACATTGTCACCAAGTTTCATTAAATTTATTTAGGCTGACCTATACTCGACATTTACCATATTTTTTAATGCTCAAAATGCTGCATAGCTCATATAGATTTAATCATATTCTTTGTATTATTGAATTGAGCTGCATTTTTTTTATTCAAATACGAAATCTGCTCAAATCAAGATTTTGTTTTCAACAGAATATTGAGGAATGTAAGATTGAAAAATACTAACATTAAAATTTATATTTCTAACTTATCATTGATCATATGCAGGACGGCAATGGAATTGCATATGGTTCATTGGAAAAGTGACTACGGTTCGTACGAGACAGCACTGAGTCAAGTTGATGGCCTAGCGGTGATTGGTGCCCTATACGATGTACGATTTTTCTACGAATTCTTCAGTGCAAAGTAATCGTAATAAATAATTTGCATTCCAGCCCATCTCCGCTCGATCCTCTAACGGAATAGAGCAGATTTGGCGACAGCTCCAAAATCTTCAACAGACAAATGCTGCGACACAAGTGGAACCATTTTCGCTACTTGATTTTGATTTTGTTAATGCTGGGAATACATACGTGAGCTACTTCGGATCGTTGACTACGCCTGGATGTAATGAAGTGGTTACCTGGTTGGTAGCATTAAATTTGTTTTCCATCACGAACGATGAGGTAATTTCACATTAACGAAAATACTCTAATTTCTAAAGAGAATATCGTGCTTGTACATCGTCAAGAATTACGTGCTCATTCTTTTTATGAACAGCTGCAGCAGATCAGGCTGGTTGGATTAAATCACGGCGACGATCATAATTACCGACCTCTGCAGAATCTGAATAATCGGTCATTTACCTATTATCGTACAAACTGAAGTTTCAGCTATTGCTCAACTCACTGAGGATTAGAGAAAAGAGTACTACTTAGAAATTGCGGGGCAATTTTGTGTGAGAGACGTTGGTTATTGAAATTTAAAAGATTATCCACTTTTGGAAAGATTGCCGTAAAAGTTCACTTTTAAAATGGTTTAGACTTTGTACTTTAGGCAGCCCGTAACCAACAATAATCACTTTATTTATCATCACCACCCTAACGGATTCCTCGGTTGGGATTCGATCGACTGTCGATTGAAGAATCAAGGTGCTCAGTAGCCCGATGAGCATTCGAGTATAGTTCAATTTGGATATTAGCCGATGAAATCGAAAATGAATTGAATGAATGGGAATTCGATTGATAAGGAACTTCGAATGTGAAAAATGCATGGCCGACCTCAAGGGGTCTTCCATAATCGCCCATCCAAAATTTCTTGACAATCGACTTCCCATGTAATCCATTCGTTTTCGATTCTATCGGCTGAGATTCAAATCGAGCTCCACGTGAATGCTAATCGACATACTGAGCAACTTGATTCTTCCACCGACGGGCTCGCCAGGATACTGTTTGGAATAGTAAACTCGACAGGTGTCACAAAAAATTAAGACAAGTTCTCTACGCCCTTGTCACACAATATACGGTTTTGGCATAAAGTTTAATCATGAAATTGAGAAATTTTTTTAAGGGTTTACCTATGTAGCTATCAATGATAATAAATGGAATAATTGAATAATTCTTTTTTGTGTTATCCCTCACTTTTCCTTGTCTGAGAATTGACGTCCCCTGTTTTCTAAAAATGGCAAAAATTGATAAATGACTATACATTGTTAAAAATTTCTGAAAATGAAGAAATAACTCCATTTTTTAAAGTTCGATTCAATGTAATATCAAAACAGACAGTCCGGGTTTCGATGGTTTCAATGTTTCAATGTATGTCGAAATCCTTCAAGGTTTACATATAAATTTATAGTATTTAAGTACTATTAATTTATTCAAGTAAGTAGGTAGTATATCTGAAAAGAAATCATATTTTCATAGGTGCACATGATCGATATCATAAGAATTAAGAAAAGTTTACCGGATAAACGAATTAATCCGAAATGATGCAATGTTTTTATATTCGAGCGGTCGGCCAGTTCTCCCCCTCAACGGGGACGTCACTTCCATTTTTAAAAAAAACATGAGAAGTCCGAAGATAGAATATTTATTTAGTTGTAATAATATTAACTGCTGTAAAGCACTCTCGAGCCGCAATGTGAAAAATGTCAAATTGTACAATGGCTGGAAGTAAAGAGGATTAAAATTTATATGACATTCATGAAAGCATAATGAGATTTTGGAAGTGATACTGCTAATCGTTATTTAACAATGAGTATTCTTGAGTAAATATCAGAAAATAATAAGTTTAAAAATGGGAGCACTCTGTAGAAAGTAGATATTTACCTTTAGACAACCTTTGCATGTTGGCATAAAGTGATAATTTTCAAGTTATTTCAGATAAAGTTAAAATTATTTTTAGATAATCCCGCATTCTTAGATCATTTTTTGTTGACTGCTTAATAAACATTATCTACTTTTCCAAGAAAAATAACTCAACTACTCATTAAAAGTTGTTTACTGCTTCTATATAGAGAAATGATCTCATTAAACACGAGATTTTAAACCATAATTTACCCTTTTTAAATGGTGATTTTCGTTTTTTTTTGAAATCGTAAATTACGCGATTCTTCATTAGAAAATCGCGTAATTTATGATCCCAATCTCGTATTTTCCTTGATTGAGATTCTAAATGACGATTTCAAAAACGTTGATTATGATTTATAAACCATTGTTGTTTATGATCTTTTTTGTAGATCTCATTGCGCTCTATAAAGCAGGGACTCATAGAAATTTCGATATCACGCGGTGTTAGTCGATAATTGCAATTTTTGAATTTTCTGGTATTAATCTCTTTCTTTATTGATAGCATACTTTACTATTTCAAAAGTGCATGTATTTTATATCCATGTGCATAGCTTTTGATAAAGATGTTAAATTTTACTATTCCTTTGGTTAATTTTTTCCCGAACACCCAAAACGCGACACGATTACCAAAAGGAACGGTGATTTTTACAGAAAACATTATCTTCATGTATCTGTTGACATGAGTATAAATAGCCTGTAGTAGCAGGCGGAGTGAATCGTGGGACAAAGGAGAAAAGTTCGACGATCGTGCAGAGACTATTTATTTATTTATTTATTTATTCATTTGGTCCATTGAGTGCAGATAAATCGGTCAATGCACGTGCGATGCTGCTGTTTTTTATCATAACAAAATGCATTCTTTATATCAGAGCGTATGCGTACTTCGTTGAATAAATATTCTGCTAATATTCTGGTAATGTGTTAAAAAATAACAAATCGCCTATTTAAGACCAAATCTCAATCGCTGCCTCACTCAAAGTATCATTCGAATTTCCCATGGCATACAAGAAGTAGTACCAGATTTCGGAACACTAGAAAGTCAGTTGTGAGTACCCAGAAGTCAGACCAATATCCAGAGACACAAGTTTGGCAATTGGTGGGAAACAGTTTTATTGAAATTTGAGTGCTTTACTAGAATAGGAAATATTGACAATTTTAATGAATGGAACAGAATTCGACATAATGTGACAATTTTTATCTTAAATTTTCAAGAATATTTTCACAAAAAACCTTATATTATGTCAGAGTGCTCCTCAGGTTATAAAATTCAATGAAGTCATAGAACAAAAATGCCATTATATAGAAAATTGTCAGATTTTGTAAATTATAATTTGTTTATTTTGCTGCATTTTGTTTATGACTGTACGTTCTCAGCAAACCCTCCTTGAATGAGATAATAAATTAATTTAGATCTTTTAAGATCTAATTCTTCCTCTTCTATTTTTTCAATAAAACAATTAAACCTTTTAATTTGACTCTCTGCAAAGTCTGAAGGTGCGACTTCCATCAGTTTGGAATTCAAATTTCACATTTGAAATCGAATTTTGAAAGTTTCAACTTGAAACTTTGAATTCTCAAAATGAGATTTACGAACGTCGGACTTGGGGACTGCCAAAAATTCTGTGGTGATAATCAAAACTCAAAATTCATAGTTCTGAAAGTATTAATTTGAAACTAGATAAAATTAATAAAAAACCAACATAGAAATTATTGATTTTTGGATCTACACAACGTTTAATCCAATTTAATTTCTAGAAATTAAAATTCTGCTCAGCAAACCTCGAGCATGAAATTTCTTTAATGTCCTCAACTTTTTAATTGTAAACGTCTACAACAAAATCATTACTTCTTGAAAAAAGTCAACTCTCGCATTAACTAGAAACTTATAAAACGTATGAAATCACAACAAATCACGTAAAATTTCCTTTAATTAAGTAATTATACAAAACGCGCTAAACAAAACAACAACTATTTTTTCCTACTTTTATTATTCCGTTGGCCATTTCATAGATAAGAACATCGTTACAGAAAGTCTGGAGTCAGTTACAACGAGTGGTAAATGAGTGGTAACGATTACTAAACTGAATAATTACTTCAACCGTGAAATTGAAGTTCGTAAAAATTGAAAACCATGATTGGTGCAGTGAAAATACTTTCTTTCGTTCTTCTCTGCAGAATAATTGAAGCTCAAGGTAATATCTATCTTTAACAAATACTGAAATATTGCGAAACACTTCGTTAGCAGATAGGCATATTTTTTTTTCGGAACGACACAGTGTCTACTTGACAAAACATTATAATATTCTCGGGCAGCTCATTATAATAAAATATAAACAAAACATTGATCNNNNTAATTAATGATTGAGGAAATGGTAGACGTTTTGAGTTGCTTCTAATACTCTGCATTTTCACTTTACTTTCTCTCAGATACGAAAACTGATAATTGACTTTCCTCTCAACAATTGAATATTAGTCGGGCTAACGACAGTAGGCTTGCGGAATCCCGCCGGAATTAATTCTTAATTGTAATATTTAATATATTTAATGTGCGACAGATGAGTAATGTATCTTGCCATAATTATAAAATATTCAATATCCAATATTTAATTGATATTATGAACGCGAAAGTTTAAAAATCTATGCACTCATGATATTTTGAATTACTTGAATCAGATTAAGCTCAATCTAATTGAAGTCAAAATTATCCTTATTTCAAGCACATTTAGCATTTGATTTCGAAGCGACTATTTGGCTTGATTCAAGTCAATCGCTTGAGTCGAAATAAAGTCAAAAATCGTTTCGAATGAGATGGAAAAATTAGATAGTGTATTATGTTGTCGAATCAGGTTGAAAAATGTACTTGAATAAAGCCTAATTTCGACTTTTTTTTACTTGATTAAAACCAATTCCATTTTATTATGTAATTTTATTTTTATGGCATTATAATCTGAACCGGATATTTGCTCTAAATTTAAGGAATAAGACTTAATTTAGCAGCTACTATGACTCATAATATGCCTCTCTCTATGTAAACGTCTAACAAATTCACTTCATTCACAAAAAAAAATCAGATTTTTCATACCAAAATCCTGCAACATGGGGACAGCAGTATCCCACATGCAATGGGAACAATCAATCGCCAGTTGATATTCCCTGGAGATACGGAAATTCTGTAATCGTAGGCCCCGGAGAGCTCCGATGGAACTACTATAGAAATGTCCCTAATTCTATGAGGATAGCTAACAATGGACATACAAGTAAGTAATCTAATGCTTGAATTTGGAAGAATATATAATTAACTTTCAAGAATTTATCCTTAATTATTAGGGATTTGCAAATATAAAATTCTAAAATTCCATCATTTGTTCCTCAATTTTCTGTGACATCGTTGCTAATTTCCAGTAATATTATCAGTACTTTTCAAGGCTACCATGATTAGTGTTTAGAGCTACATAATTGATTTTTAGAAATCTTCCGATCAGAAATTAATAAAATTAAATGGCGCGTCCAACTAACGCGTGAGCTTTTGAGCAAAAAATTGTCATTATAGGCACGGATCCTCGTCTGAACTAATGACTTGAATACATTTCTGATCAGGATGGAACGCTATAATTCCAGGATTTCGTCAGAGACACATTTTCGAATTAAAAATAATAGAATACGATGTATGGAGCCGTAGATCACAAAAATTTTCATTTTTTTAATTAAAAAAGATAATTACGTGACTTTGTTTTGTGACAATGTCTCGGAATTTAAGAGAAACAGCATGATTTTGCCCATGAATATTTTGGTCGAACGCGTTGCATTTTAATCTCAACATTTTGAGTAGATTTCAAAAGATTAAAAAACATGTAAATTACGATTTCAAAAGGGCAAAGTACGTTGCCAAATCTCGTACTTCACAAGAATATTTTTCTGATGTGATGTGGCCAATCCTTTTGAACCACGTATTCATTCGTCATTTGTTTAAATTCTAGTTATAATCCAACCTTCCTGGTCCAATAATGCCCGTAGACCATTCTTGAGCGGAGGACCTTTGCGCGGACAATATGTAGTAGAGCAATTTCACTTCCACTGGGGACCGAATAACAACGTCGGAAGTGAGCATACGTTCAGAGGCAGAAGGTAATAAATTAATTTAAAGTACTCTCAAAAAACAAAAATTGACAAGCTTTTGCATGGAACAGAGAGGAAATGGAGAAAGTCTTCAAATGGTAAGACTTTTGCCTCAAATTCACCGGTGGACACCCGTTAGCTAAGAAGAACTGTAATTTTTAGGGAGAAAATAAGGATTTTTAGTGAAAACGTCTGTTAAAATTATGATGAGGTTCAGTTGATTTTGGAGTAGTTGTAGAGGGAAATAGATACAAATGGGGGTTTGCGTTAAACGGAATTCCAGATAATTAGGCCAGAAAGTGGAGATGGCCCCTCAGTGACCCTATCATTAAAGCAGGTTTTGCAATAAAGTCAAGTTTTGTTTGCCGAAGGTCGTCCGACGCTATGAAAAAATCAAATGTCCAATGATTTACTTCTGACGTATTTGTAAATACATTTAGCGCTGCAATGGAATTGCACATAGTTCATTGGAAACGTGAGTATGGATCGTTTGCAGCAGCTTCGAGGAGGGCAGATGGACTTGCTGTGGTTGCAGCTCTCTACCAGGTATACTGTTACAAAATTATTCCTAAAATGAAAACAAAAATTATCCATTTCTTCAACAAAGTAGTCTATTCGACGATATTTCCATGCATTTTGACGCTGAAAAAATAGTTAATTGCTGGAAAATTTAATAAAATGGCAATTTTTGGGTTCACATGCCAATGAAAATTAGAGAATATTTTAAAAAATTCAGACAACATATTTTTTTGTCTATTGATTAATCTATTGAGGAATTAGTTGGAGTCCATGTTTAATTTTGACAACGATCTTGACAATTGTAGATGTCACGGGGATTTCAATGATGACCTAACGTGAATAATCTAATGATCCTCAATTTCCAAATTGAATATGAAACTTCATGGTCAGGGATCTATTCTACCCCATTACCTTAAAGATGAAATTTCCGCTATTTTGTTGGAAATGCGTGGTATATATAATAGTAAAGGACAATCACCATCGGAAATTTTAATTTTAGCCCCGTCCCGGTAGATCATCAAGCGGAATGGACCAAATCTGGAGACAGATTCAAAATCTCAGACAGGAGAATACCTCAGCGCAATTGACACCATTCCCCCTATCCGATTTAGCAGTTGTGAATTCTAGGGATCGATATGTGAGTTATTTCGGATCATTAACAACTCCTGGATGTAACGAAGCAGTCACGTGGTTAGTGGCACTGAATTTGTTCTCCGTAACTGACAATCAGGTACTTCTAAAATGAAACTATTTTATTGCAATTCAATGAACAAAGCATGTATGAAATTTTTCACCTATTATTGATCAACGATTCAACTAGACATGCAAGGTGACATCGGGAATAAAAAACCGTCAGGTGACAAAAATATGACCGTCAGGTGATCATCACTGACCTTCACGCTATGTCTTGTCAATAAGTCGGTGAGATAACATTTGGCACTGACAAATCGTCTATATAGACGCGACGAGATGGTCATTTTTTTCTGTATCACAAAATGTTTGTCATGTTTGTTGAGTATTGTCATGTGATTTTCCATCAGTAAATTTTGTCAGTGAGATTGATTCTCTATTGAAGTTGATTCAATAGTGCGAGTGATTTCTTCAAAAAATTTTATTATGAATAAGTATTTTTATAAAGTGAAACTTCTTTAGGCCCGGTAGAGCCAGTCGGATTTTAGAGCGCGCGAGCATCACGAAAAAACAGAACGGTGTGAGGAGAGTCGCGAGGGTAGGGAAGCGTCGCGGAGTGGGAGAACTCGAACACGGCTATACTTACATGCACTCCAGTCTTACTCCAATCACTGCGGCACTGTACATATTGCGTCAGACGCGGTACCTTGTGACTTATAGTCATTTATCCTTATTACTCCTTCCCCTTGAATTTCGCCAGATAAAATCAGAGAAAAATCACATATTGATAGATGAAAACAACAATTATTCTTTCACAGTTAAGGCCCAGAAAAGTTTCACTTCTGTCATGCGTGCTTACCAGGCATCCATATTTTTTAATTTTGGATACCTGTAGTGGCACCACTATACTTAGATGATATATAACCGCCAGAAAGCAAGTCGGTCACATTTTTGTTATCTGACAGTAAATGGTAATCAGGAAGTATAGCTACTGCTCCAAATTTTTCTGTGAAACTGGATTAGTTTACCACTTAGTACTTAAACTAAGCAAAATCCAAAATAAAATCGAGTCGAACTCAATTAGATGAATAGCTTGATAGATGAAAAATGAGCACCATTGTACACCATTGTGCACCTTGTGGTGTTCACTGCAGGCGCATCCCCGTCGTGAACTCAGATAACGCTAAGTGCTGGTGAGGTTTGTTTATACCTTACCGCATGGGGATTTTTATTTATTCAAACTTATTTAAAATTATATAATTTTATACCTTCAGTAGGGAAGACGAGGCGAAGGTTCCGTACACCCACCCAAGTATACTGAATTTCAAATCTTTATGTGTTGATACGAGCAAATCGTTAAAAGCAACCAGTTTCCGACCGTACAAATATAATTTCCTACAATATACCGACAGAAATAAAACAACTTCACTTCAGCTTTCAAAGAAGAAATTAGGAGTTGCTATAATGACGCTTTACCCAATAGATCGTTAATCGGGAGTCATTAATATGACGTGACAGAGACGGGGTCATACCATCACCTGACATCTCATGAATTTAGTTCGCATCACTAGATCCAAGATGTAATTTTTTATTTATCTGATGATTTTCTACCACTGATAGAAGCATTCTCCCAAATTGTCAACTTTCTGTCTTCTTCCCTCGAGCCCACAAAAAATATCTATATTTAGCTTTTTCCACAACTTTTTTTTCGACGGTTCACCTGAAATAAAAACAAGTGTTGTTTATAGATTAGACTAGAATTGAAAAACTCAAAATTTCTAAAGGCTGAATCGATTTACTTTTGGAACGTTATCTGCATTCCATTTTATTATCTTTCCCCAGCAAAATATCAGAACATGTTGTTTGTCAATTTTTCGTTACGATAAGAGTCGCAACGAGCATGAATGCATAGTAAAAAAAATTAAAACGTTATCGAAGCGTAACAAAGCGGAAATCAAGCATTGTGATTTTTTTATTCAGTAGAAAGTTTAACCATCAACAAATTAAAAATTCTATTATGTGCGGCTGCGTAGATCAGCCATCCGGTTCCAGAGAGGTAGCGGGAGGATCCTCGACTGACCTCTGTACTATTATTAATAATATTGTTAACAATAGTATAAAGGCCAATAAACTGCATTTTTTGTGATTTTGTCGTCATATGCAGTGCGAAACCAAATTTATTATCAAATTTCTCCGCCCTACCACTCCCTCTCTAGTACTGGATAGAAGATCGCCACAGCCACAGGTAAATTACTATTTTTTAAATTTATTGATGGTTAAACGTTCTATTAAATAAAAAACTAAAAATCTTCTGTATCACCCTTTAATGAACTTTTCAATTTTTTCATCGTTCCTCATTCATACTCATTAGGATATTTCTCGCAACGGAACATTGTTAGAGAAAATATTCAAATAATTTACAGTAAATTATTGACTGGTGAAAGAGAAGAAAAAGGACAGCATTGCAAAATATAATCAATCCGAGCCGTAAATAAAAAAATGATATAGAAGAAGATAGGGGAAAATGAAAAGAATTGTCATCTTGTCCAAATCTCAGTGTTTTAATTATAAATGAAAATATTGGGAGTTAGGGATGATCATACATTGTTCCATTTTTCACTACCTTCACCTGCGCTGAATCGTTCCTTGATAATTGGTGGAATCCGCCCTTTGTTAATTATTGCAATGTTTTCACTGTATTATTTGCAACAGCTGCGAGGCATCCGGCAAGTTAGACTACGTCATGGTGATGTTCATAATATCCGACCTGTGCAACGACTGAATAATCGACGTCTCAGCTATTACCGTTCAAACTAAAGTTTTCGTGGATGCTGAAAGATTCTGATGCAGTGGGAATTTCCAAAGGACGATTCATTTAAAAATGGAGGAGACATGTGAAAAAATATATAATGGAAAATTCTACCAAATTTGCTGAAAAATTGAATTAGAATTTGGTCAAAATGTACAGTATTTCGACAGGCT
Source organism: Psyttalia lounsburyi (assembly GCA_030522865.1). NCBI lineage: Eukaryota > Metazoa > Arthropoda > Insecta > Hymenoptera > Braconidae > Psyttalia > Psyttalia lounsburyi. The sequence goes on along the minus strand of JAPYZN010003506.1, from coordinate 4,320 downwards.
TTCTATTAGAATTTTGTCCCAAATTCTGGCCATTTTTTGCCGATTCCTATTAGATAGACTAAAAAGATGGTATCGATTGTGAATTTCTATTTAATGTTTTTTTATGAAAATTATCGAGCCAGAATTTTCTACATTGTTTTCAATTAGATTCTTTAATGCGAAAGAAAACTGAATCCACCGGATAACTTAAATTAAAACTTTAAAACTTTATCTTAACTGTCTATACCCGATTTTTACCCAAGACTTGATTGTATCGAACGGATCCAGATTTGATCAGGCCAAATGGATTACAACCAAATCACTTGTGTATCGTAATCAATCATAATTATCCATGGTAATTAATTATAAAAAAAAGATGATTAAATTTTTTCATTGTACATCGCGTCTCTTGATGAATATCTACCGTAATTACTGACGAAAAAAGGTTATGGTTGTTACTTGTACTGGGAATCGAATCGGGGATCGTACCGTCACTAATCTTACGTACTGACCACTACCGCGCTATTATTATTAAGTGGACTCTGTTTTGCCGATACACGGAGAGAAATTTTTCAGTAAAAATAACCGTGCTGATTGGTAATCGTGTTGCCTTTCAGCTATTCGGAAAAAAATTACATAAGTTTTCCGTACAATTCAATAGTTTCAACAAAAATTACGCATATGTCTAGATAATTTTTGTGAAACAGTACACAAGTTTTATCGAGCGGTTAGGTAATTTTTTACGGAAGACCAGATCATTTTTATTAAGCAGACAATAAAAAATTATGCACACATTTGGATAATTTTTATGAAGCCGTGAACAAATTTAAGTGAGTGGTTCCATAAGTTTTATTGAACGACTAGATAATTTTTACTGAACATGCAAATTTTCCAGGACGACTTGGACACAGCATGATACGACTACAAACGGTTACATACCGAACTTTTCTTCCGTGTACTATCTCCATTGAAAAGTTTATCATTAGTTTTTAGTATTATTATTATAAGTTTATTATTGACTTCTAAATTATTTATGATTTCACGGATTTGCCGATATATTCTATTAGAGAGAATTCATTCATTTGAAAATTCATCCATTTTATTGATGGATAATAGTTTTAAGAAATGGCTGCTTGATTAAATTTGGGTAAATGTCTAATATGAGTCCCCCTGGACCTTGAAATTGAATCTCGTTTGTATATCATGTGTCCATGGTCCAAATGCTCATTCTCAACCTCAATTTGTTAAAAATAACCATATTGGATGTCGTGAATCAGAGAAAATACATACCTCACCGCTCTTTGCGTGACCCGGCACCAACGGCGTGGACGTGGTGGTGCCTGGTCCCAAAGACAACACATGTTGAACAGACCCAGACAAATGACAACACAAAGACGATGTCAAAATCGACCAACAATGGTTGCTTCGACAGTCAACCCACACATCCACCGCCGACCCTTCTGTCGGCACTTAAATTTCGAAAAAATTCTTTTTGAAGAATTTAATCTTCACGTTCGGGTCAGACCGTCAAAGAGACCAAGTGGTCAACTTGATGAGAGGGCGACAATTAAATATTTGGGATCGCGATAAACCTACACATTTCCTTTGCCATAAAAACAATTTTCAGATGCAAGTTTCATTAAATTTAGTCAGGTGGGCCTATACTAGACATGTAACAATTTTGTTTCTTCAAAATAATTTGATTTGAAGTTTGGTATTCCTATCACACAGTGAAAAAAAAGATTCGTTTAGCTAGTCAGGTACGTTCACTCAAAGTAAAAGATAATTTTCTACTTTATTAGAACAATCAGCTGATGGCGCAAAGTCAACCATAAAGACATATTGATTTTTATTATCTATAGAATTAAATTGTTTTTGTTGAGTATTTAAAAGTATATTTCTGAAGCTAGTTTTCTCTTCACTCTCGTTCAATAATATCCATTGATCTAACTTACATTTTTTTAATTCAAGTTGCATTCACAATGATACTCATCGTAAATGATGAGAAATAATGATAAATGATCTAATTTATGAAATTTTTCAACCAATTCTTCTGAAGAAAAAGAAGTTGATCAATTCAACAGTGAATAATTTTCCTTCGGTGAAAATATCGGTAATCATGTTCTCAATCTACCCCAAAAATTGCAGAAAAAAAATCGTGAAGACACTCGGAAACATAAGGTTTTTTTTCATTTCGCATTTGACGTGAAATTTCTCATATATCAAATCCAAATCGGATCAATTGGGACGAGGTTAGAAGCCCTGAAATTGCGATAAGTCTATCTGCGCAGAGCTTGATCTGAACTGGCCTGTAGTTTTTCGGATTTGATTCACTATGTTCAAGTTATGTTCAAATGATTTCAGATATAACAAAGGATCATTTATATAATGTCACCTATTTCTTTAGAGCTGTTCATTTGTTTCCATTTTGTTTAATTCATTTATGTATTTTAAAAGTCTTAATTATAATTCATTGAGCTCTATTAGCTAGAGTGAATTTGAATGGATATTCTATGGGTAAACAATGATAACAAAATAGTCGATGATTATAAGTAAAATCCTATTCAGAAGAATAATTCTTCATTAAAAAAGATAATAAAATTGCACAAAATGAAAGGCACTGGAGTTACCCTAAAACATTGAAGTTGATAAATCTGAAGAGCAGCTCTAATCCAAGCTGATCTTTGCTAGGATGTGAACCTTTAGAAGAACCACAGGTTTCATCAGCAGTGCGACTCTGATACGATATGCCCTCCGGATATTCTTGAATCCTCAGTTTTTTGGGAGTATTCCGCTCAATATGCTTTGACTACTGTCATCAAACCGTCCTAGACTTTTTGTCTTCCTTGCTGTCCATAACAAAAGGTCAAGTTAAATTCATTTTTAATTTTTTTTTAATTCTTTCGACATTAACTTTCATATTATTTTGTATTATCATTAAAGGTTGCTACTTAAATTATGTGATAGCGCAGTGTAAACACATCACTCAATTGTAAATTGCGTAAATACTTCACATGTGGAGATATCAATGTTCATCAGTATATGCCACAGATGGATGAATTATCATTGAAGCGCTGAAGAGTGAAGGTTCAATCAATTAATTTGATACATGTTAATTGATGTATTTCCCTTTTGTCGTTTTTAATTTATTTTTCGCAAAATTGATACTTGCTTATGATATTTTGTGAAGTTGATCGTTTTGTAACAGTTTTCAAGTAAATATTTTTTTTTTTCTTTAATGTTGAAAGTTTTCTTACCGACGGCAGTAGCCGTGTGGTTAGAGTGCTAGACTAGTATGCCAATGATCCGGGTTCGCGTCCCGTCACCGACGGTCAAAATTTGTAAAAACTTGTAGCACTATGATCTCACGATTCACTGCCGCGCGCGAGTCTCCTAAAAAGGGACAACTGTACCTGGTCAAGGTTTTCCCCTCTGAATGAGGTTTTTCCTTGGTCCTTGGCGGAGGTTTTTCCTTGGTCCTTGGCGAATGCGGTACAGCGGGGCCGGGGGGTGGGAAGGGTAAATACGTAAAAACCCGAGAGGGTATACGTGAGGACAGGAAAAAAAAAATATTGATAGTTTTCTTTAAAATTTTTCGAGGTGAAGTTTTCGCCACGAATTCATTTTGAGATCTTTATAGGGCGGAGGTAATCAAATAAGGGGAAGAAGGTTGCAATATCCGAGAATGGGTACCCAGAAAATTATATTTATTGTTAGTTCAATTTTCTTTCTACTGACATCTTTTCCCCGACTGCTCATGTAGTTTTCTGTTTGATTTTTTACTTGATTTACCACTAGGTGGGCTTTATATGCATATACCCGACTAGAAATCTGATGGGGTCCACCTGACGGTACATGGGGCCTGATCAGGTAAATACTTTGTAAGGTTGGCTCTACGAGGGTGAAACTGACCAAGCCCTTGCGTGTACTCTATGAGGCTCCCCATGCGCTCTAAATAATCGGGTTGGAGCATCAATAGGGCTAACCTGATCAGTTGAAACTGATCACGTCCTTACGTGTACTCGTTAGGGTACCCCTCGTGCTGCAAATAGTCCGTTTGGGGCACCAGTAGGGCCAACCTGATGAGGGACAACTGATCATGCGCTTACGTGTACCCTGTAGGGTACCCCTCGTGCGGCAAATAGTCCGGTTGAGGTACCAGTGGGGCCAATCTAATCACTTGAAACTGATCATGTCCTTACATGTACCCTGTAGGGTACCCCTCGTGCTGCAAATAGTCCGTTTGGGGCACCAGTAGGGTCACGCTGATGAGTTGAAACTGATCATGCCCTTACGTGTACCCCATGGGGTTATCCATATAAAATATATGAAAAATTTGAA
>JAPYZN010003504.1:0-13123 GCA_030522865.1 Psyttalia lounsburyi | reverse complement strand
TTTTAGCTACCACGTAGTAGTAGCGAGAACGATACCTGATTGGTCAAAAACGTAGCGTCTGCGCTACCTATCGGACGATTGGAGAAATACGAAACCAAATAGGGACTGAAATGTCAGCTGAGGTGATCGAAATGTAAATTCAGTTACTCGGTACGAAAAGTTACTTTTCGGTAACTGCTTCGAGAGTTACGAAAAGTGTCACTTTTCACATAAAAAACAGTGCCGGAAAAGGGACTTTTTCACGTGCGAGTGTCAAAATAGTATATTTCGTAACAAGTGAAAAAAAATAGTTTTTGGCGAGTGAGAGGTTTATGTCACGAGCCGAAGGCGAGTGATATAATCACACGAGTCAAAAACTACTTTTTTCACGAGTTACGAACATAATTTTTCACCTCAGTGTATCGAAAACGTACTTTTCAGTCACTCGACGCGAAGCGGAGAGTGACCGAAAAGTTACTTTACCGACACAGCGTAATGAAAAAATAGTTTTCTGTCTCAGTCCAGCTTTCTAAGATATAATATCCATCAAACGCAAAATATCTTGGTAAAATCAAATTTCAATTGCGCTGATTTTATTTACCCATTTTTTTAAATTCCACTCACAACTGAAGGCCATAAAAAGAATTCCTCCGGTCTCAAAGGGGTCGATAGAGAGTCGTAATACTGCATAGACCAAAGGCGTCTAGGTGTTTTATTAGCGTCCAGGTAACAGAAGACACGTTCTAGCCTCGCTGAGTAAAGTACAAGGAGAATAAAAAAAGAACGAGAGAGTTGAACAAGAACAGAGGAGATAAAAAGGAGTAAAGATGGACCACATGAAAGAACCAAGGGGATGGACGAGGCAGTGGTGGTCTAGATGGTAGAATAAAACGATACCCAACGGTCTTCTCCACAAGCTTGGAAATAAACACACTGGAAAATCCGGAAAGAGAACTCGTGGGCGTAGTCCCAGACTGTCTACATTTTTTCTCACGAGTAAATATGAAGAATGAATATAATTTAATTGTAATGCAGTTGGAGATGCCTTCAGCAAAAAGAATGGGAGATGATGGTGGTTGGTCTTTTCATACGCCGGGGTATTTTCAATGTTGAAGGGATTTTTTATTCCGCTGAAGTTCTGCGAAATTAAATGTTTGCACATTTTATTTGCAACGGTATTTACGCAAACTCTGAAGTAATGGTAATGAAAGATGGATTATTTGTTTGTAAAGAGAGTATTTCACATGCTTTTTGAGCAATTGACCAACTTTGTGGTAATTAAAATTGGAATTCCATGAGAATAATAAATTTCTTCTCTATTCATACGCTTCTCTGCATGTTTGAACTGTCGCTACCATTCACATCGCAAGAAATGTTTTCCGTCTGGAGTGGAAGTGAACCCTCGAAAAAGATACATCGACCTGCATGAAAAGCATTCTCACCTTCTTCATAGTCATTCCATTACGACACGTGACTCCCCGATGTTCCGACACTTGTACTCCCTCGGCGGGATATCACTCCCCCCCCTCCCGCTCGCCAACTTTGTCACACTTTTTCTTCCTCAGCAGTAAAAATTCAACTTCCAACTTTTATTCCTCAACTTTTTCATAAACTTTCCTCCCGGTGTATCAAATTCCCCACACCAGGCTCTCTCCACCCCGTCTCCTGTATTTATTCAACCCCCCCTCGGGTATCATGTACACAAAAGTTGGAGGGAAAGAAGTATCATCGCGTGTTAATTGCACCACTCTGAATATATCATGAGTTATGTTTGTTTATTTCTCCGGCGTATTCATTGCGTATTGTGTCACGAGGCACGTGAAATGCGTCACACAGATGCCCCAGGGGAGTCTGCCTCTAGTGTCATACACGAGGGGACGACGGATAAATTTTTAAACTTTTCCCCTCGCATTTTTATACCCTATTTTCTTCCCTTGTTTCTAGTTTCAGTTCACGTACTGCAAGCAAGAATATTTTCGGGGAACATTGCCGTATAAATGGACACGTGAATGTCGATCTTTTGGCATTCATTATTCATCGATATCCACAGAATTCATTTGTGTGATTTCTTCTAACAATCATTTTTTTTTTTACCAGACTTTGATTTTTTGTATCCTCTCGCTTATTGTCCTACCACTTTCTGCACTCGATTATTTTTCGAGCTTTTTTTATTGCACTCGTAAATCACACCGGATTTTTCCAATCTCCATCGCCTCTCATCCCCGCAGTCGTGTTTGCAAGAATGCTTATGGAATTTCGAGAAACTCTGAAGTTGAGAATGCAGAATTTGAGCTCAATGATTTCATGAAAATTGAAGAGCACTTCCGGCCAACACTTGGACACAAATGAGCCCACAAATTTTGGTTTTTGGGCGTCATTAATTATCGACATCCACCCAATTTATGGTTATCATTTTATCTGATGATCCATTTTTAATGATTTTTCCAGGCCTCTACTTTTCTACATCCTCGCATTTTCTGGATTACATGTTTTTTCAAGCCTTTTTATTGCACACATAAATTACACCGGATTCTCCAATCTCCATCCTCCTCACACCTGCTGTCATGTACGCAAGAATGCTTCTTGAATTTCAAGAAACTCTGCAATGGAGAATGTAGAGTGGAGGTTCAATGATTTTATAAAAAATGGAGAGTATTCCCGAGTAACACTGAGACACAAATGAACCCATGAATACTATTTTTTGACTACCCAATTTATTGTTATGACTCTATTTACCGATTCCTTTTCTACCGATGATTTTTCCGGACCTCTATTTTTACGCTCCCCCACCTTCTGTTTGTATTTTTTTTCCAGCCCTTTTATCGTACTTATAAATCTCAGCGGCATTTTCCACTCTCTGTCCCCCCCTTCCCTGCAGTCATGTTTGCAAGAATGCTTCTCGAATTCCAAGAAACTCTATACAATTGAGAATGCAGGATTTTAGTTCGATGATTTCGGGACAGTTGGAGAGTATTCTCGAGCATTACTGAGACACTATTTGCATTAAAGAAAATCAATCACCTGAAAATTAACGTCAAAAGATGAACTTGCGGGACGGGCAAGTCATTATTTCAAAATAGCCGAAAGATATAACGCTTTTTTTATGACACAAGTCATAAAAAGTGGCCTTTGTTCACTATTGTCAAGCGAAGCGTGACAAAATCTTGTTTTTTACTACTGTCATAAAATATTATTCGATACACATGAAAAAAAGCAGTTTCCAACTCGTGTGATGACAATCCTTGCCTCTGGCTCAGGTTTTACCCCCGTCAGTCTTTAAAAGCTACTTTTTTTCACGTGTATCGAAATAGTATATTTCGTAACAAGTGAAAAAAAAACACTTTTTTCACGAGTTACGAACAATATTTTTGCAATACCTGCCGAAAAAGTTCACCTTTCGGTACGGTTTTTTGTGCGTAAAGTGAAACTCGTGTGTAAAGTTTCGCTTTACGCACTCGGATTTCACTTTACACATGAACTTGACTTTTCGGCACCTCACACACAAAAAAAAACACTTTGCCCTCCAAACCTCCCCTCGAAGCGACCTTTGGCAGGTATTGCAAAAAAATAGGTGTGTAACCCGTGCGTATCGCCTTTTTCGCCTCGTGTGATCGCCTAGCACTCGTGCGAAAAAGTGTTACTTTACGCACTAGTTGCATAATATACTATTTTCACCTCAATGTGTCGAAAAAGTACTCTGCTTCGCGTCGAGTGACTGAAAAATTACTTTTCTGAAAAATTACTTTTCCGACACAGCGTGATGAAATAGTATATTTCGTAACAAGTGAAAAAAAATGGTTTTTGGCGAGTGGGAGGTTTATATCACGAGCCAAAGGCGAGGGATGTAATCCCACGAGTCAAAACCCACTTTTTTCACCAGTTACGAACATAATTTTTCATCTCAATGTGTCGAAAAAGTACTTTTCCTACACAGCGTGATGAAAAATACTATTTCATGATAAACCTCCCACTCGCCAAAAACCATTTTTTTCACTTGTTACGAAATATACTATTCTATTTATTGCAATCAAAGGTGAATTATTGATTAATGCGAGGCAGTTTAATTATTAAAAACCCATCATTAAACAGCCACAAATGCCATTTTTTCACACTCACTATTCATCAACATCCCCGGAATTTACGGTTATGATTTTATCTACCGATCATTTTCTAACGATGATTTTTTTCAGATCCCTGTTTCTATATCCTCTCACTTTCTGCACTGCACTTTTTTCCCAGCCCTTTTATTGCACCTATAAATCTCACCGGCTTTTTCCAATCTCTACCTCCCCCCTCTGCCCTCCCCCTCGAACATGCCGTCATCCCCACTCTCCGGCAGCCAGTTGCCCGTATAACCGATACCCAGGACCAATGTACCGCAGTTTCTTGCTTGTCTTTTCGTAAATAATCTCCACAGGCGTATGTTCCAACAGCGATTCATTCGTGACATTCGAGGGCTCTCGCTTGTGTTTTTACGGACACTAAACCCCAACCAATACCGGTGGAATACACGTGATTTTATGATTACTCGTTGAACAACGGTACCCGATCGTGTTTTATATGGCGATGAAAATGGAATTGAATGGCAGTGTATTTGAACTGCCAAAGGGATTGCTTCACCGGGGGATTTGTTGATGATGACGTAACCGAGTTTTTTAAGTGATGAAAAATTGCTATTATTCCGGGGTTTTCGAGCCTGTTTGAATAACGAGAAGGACCGGAATCGGGGATGTACCGGGGAAACTCATATTTCGATTGGGGAGAGATGAAAGCGCTGCAATTCCGAGTGTCACCAGAATTTTTCAAAATCGCTGGAACACTCTTGTGAATATTTAGGTGTTGCGGATTAATCCATCCAACTCTTTTCAAAATTGGAAAATTTCAGTTAATTATTTGGTGAGCAATGATTAAAGTGAAAAAACGTGCGATCGGGAGTTCAAATGATTTTGGAAGCCCTCGGCTTTCTGCCGCTGAAAAAAATATCATTGCGTAGAATTTAATGTCCCTGTTGACAGCGAGTAAATTAAATAGTTCCGCTTGACTCGTGAAGAATGATTGGGCTTGACAAAATATGCAAATAAAATGTCTCTATAAAAATCGGAAATGTGCCCGGCTTTTCAGAATTTCCATTTTCTTCCCCCTTACAAAAAATTATTGATTTCCCGAAAATCAGAGCAGATGAGATTTCTTGCGCGCAACAACCCTTCGAAATTGTCAACCTGGATGATTTGTTTTAATAGAAAACAGTTCATCATTTATTATCGGAACTATAATGTCAAGATCGCTGTGATAACTCGTGGAAGGTTAATATCCGTGGGTTTTGCGAGATCAAGAGGGGCAGAGAAAGGGGGTTCCGAGGAAGTTAGTTGTATGGATCATCCCAGCTTCTCTGAGTTAACGTTATATATTGTTGGTAAGATGAGGAATACATTGAGGGTGATAAGGGTGAGTTGGGGGATGCACGGAGAGGCGCGTATGCGCAGTGGAGACCCACTGGTTACATTGTCAAAGTCCCATGAGACGTCTCCCATTTCGTAGGTACTTCGAAGTGTTCCTTGTCTGTACTACACAAAGCCTCATGCAGATTACCAGTGGCGTCTTATCCCTCGTCTTTAGACCGAGTACAGGTTTACATTACAATATCAGGGTCTCCAAGTTCGGAATAAAATTGCGCCGAGATGCTCTGGTTCGCAGCGTTCGCGGCGAAGGGATACATATGTAAATTTCGACATGCAGGGAAAAAAAAATTCGGGTGAAGTTGCCTAACAAAACGTAATAGTGAGGCGAAATGCTGTCTTTTAAATTGTTATGTGGTAAATGTCGACAAGATTCCGAGGGGAGGATTAATTCTATCTCGAGTTGTTTTGTCATTTCTCCCCTGACCTTCTTCTCTGTACCGGTGTTTGTCTCTCACAAACGAGCTCCTCTTTGCCCAAGCGTTATTCATTCCGTCAGTGCTCCTCATCCAGGGGCTCATATTTTTTCACCTCTGTACGCTACCCTCCTTCAAATGTCCTTTCCTCCTCAAGAGTCTTCTCATCGTCACCTTCATTTTTTTCCTCACTCCAACTTTACCTTTTTACCCTCTCACATCCTCTTTACTAGTATCACTGTGTGCAAGCGCCATCAGCTCCCATCTGGGTCTTCCTACTCTACAACCCCAGCATCTCAACCGGGATCATGATCGCTCCCTATCATCAGCTACACCGTCGGAAATAAATCGCTAGAAGTGGACGCTATCCAGTGAGTAAACTGCCCACGTACACTCCGAGACGAAGGAGATTTACGCGTTTTACTGTTAAATTTTCATCTGAAATTTCCGCTGTAGTTTTTTTTTGCATTGCAAAAATAAATAATCAAGTTGCTCATGGTGGCCGCTATACCGTTGACATTTTACGCCCAACGAGTCACTCCGATGGGAAATAATCAAAAAGTGTAATGTTTGATGTCATTAGCTGGCCAATTAAACTCACCGAAATAAACAGAATGGGAATTATTAATTATGATACTGGCAGCTTTTCATTTTTCTGCATTGAAAAATTGGTGGACGTTTTTTTTTCAGTGGTAATTAACTTTGCCTGGATTGATGAAATATTCTGCCTCGAATTTCGAGGGGCACTGCAAATATTTGGCGATGATTGATTGATAAGCGATTTTGTTTGTTTAGTGGTGGAAAATATATATTTTTTTTATTTTACGGAAACTGATTGAAAATATTGATTTTAATTTGACATTAATTGCGATAAATATTTATATGATAGAGTTGAAGGGAATAGCACGATAATAGTGCAATTAATTCTCGCCATCGTGAGTTTAAAATTCTCACACTATCTTTTGGTGAGTGCCTGGAGGTTATTTCAATATCAGGTGTTATGAAAACGAAAAGAGTATCTGCAGCCGACGAGACACTGGCCTCGCACGTGGTAAACCCCCGGGAATTTGAGACCGCCGCAGCCACCTCTCTGCGTACCTCCCCCTCTCGCCTGTTATATTTCTCCTTTTATCTATCACTATATACGCTCCACCGAAACTCGGTTAGTATCACCCTGGGTCGAGTGCCGTGGCCTCTCCCTCTACTCTTAACCCCTCCCCCCACCCTCGCCGTTGTTCTCGTTTGAGGTTAAAAGTCCTTGAGTCCTTTAACAACAGCAGCGTACAAACGAAATTTATTAACAGTTATGCTGCGATACTGGGGAGTCTAGGGCTGACCTTTGTCAAATTATTCTTATCGTGTGGGTATGAGAGTTTATGGGCCATTTAGGAGATTCCTCGAGTTATGGGGGTTGTTGTGATAATACAATTTTAGGAGACTTGGACGAATGAATTTATGGTTATATGGAGGGATGGGGGATTGGCGGGAAATAATGATGATGGTGATGGAGGTAATCAGATGATGAAGATTTTTCATCGTTTCGCTACAAAAAGTTGTATAAAAAATGACAGTTTTCTGATTTTTCCAGAGAATACAAAAGTAAATTTTCCGTAAAAATTGAACAAAATGGAAATAATAATTGAAACACTAAATTGAATTTTTCGTTGAATAATAAATTGTCACAATTGAAGGAATTTCGGAATGCAACAATTAAATCGATACGAAAAATTAATCAGTAGTACTCATGGTATTATTACTAGTAAAATTAAAAAATCCATTACGAAACATAATAATTCATCATTCGGTATTTCATGAAATTCAGTTAGTCCTGTCGAATTGTTGAAGGCCCCCATTGGGCACAAAATGAATAGCTATATTAACATTGAAAATGAAATATTTGATCGTGAGATGATGGATGGAACATTTCCATCCACATAACAAACTAATCCTCGATCTAATCAAGGAAAGGACCGAAAGCCATCGATCGTTCACTGCCATCCCCTGCATCCATCAACCACCTACAATTCTGACAATTAAGATTCCCAAACTTTCCATTTCCCATTGAACAAATAAAAAAAAATCAAATGATGCCTTTCAAAAAACTCAATTTAAATCTTAAAAAATCAAATTACTCACTTGAAAATCTAAATTACATCGTTCTGAAAGTCTTAACTGGACTCTTGAGAGTTCCCCCGGTTAAATTAACATTTCCCTATAACTGAGCACAACAGACCCTACCCTAATTTTCGTAGTATCATGAACTACCCCAGATCCCGAAAATAAAGGCCTAAAATTCCCTCGCGTCCCACCGAGAAACCCACGAAGCCCTCCAATTCCCCAAAACACCCCCCTCCCGTTCGCGCTATAATACCGCGCACCACCACCATCGAATACAAACCCCCGTCAACTCAGCCCTGAAACCGTTGAATTTTCCTTCAACCGGCTCAGTAGCGCCAGGCGTCCCGACGCGGCAGCACACACGAGGGTATATTCCGCGTTTCTCGCCAGCATCCCCCGCAAAGCTCGCCCCCTCGCCCTGTCCACTCGGCATCGCGCAACCCCTGCGGGCTCTATCGCGCGCCGAAGGGATCCGCCCACCCCGGGCGCCCGCCGAAAACTACCCCTACACCGTATCACTTGGTATTCCGAGACCCTCGGCAACGACTTTCGAGTAAAGCGCGCGTCAACTCCCTCAACACCCTCGTGTTCTTTGTTTTGTTCTGTTCCCTTGAGTTCCTCCTCAATTTGTGTCAAACACTGTGAGCCCTCTCTCAGTGATCAATCAGTCATGGAATCACGTTGACATTCTCCCAGCCATTTATTTCCAAGGATTAAACCTCTGGGATTATCAGTTAAATCATTGATATGGAGATGTTCAAGACAATCGAGATTGACTCGACTGCAAGACTCATTGCCGACAGTGGTGGTTACTGTGATTGTGGTGACAGTGATAACTGTGATAATTATCGCAAGTGCAATTATCGCTCGTTGACATCTAGTGGCAATAGAAGTGTCATGCGTACGTTACAACTCACAGCTGTCATCCTGTTGCTGTCTCTCGGTTTTTCCACTGCCTACTCGTCCAAGGGTGAGTCGTTCATCCCTTATTTTCTTTTATCGAGTGCCACGAACCGGCGAACTGTTCACTTGCCGGCGAAGCCGTTCGATCTTCGTTCGGGTTTGTCGTTACGTGCGTTGTAAGCAACAGAAGTAATCGAAAACCCGGTTTTTTGTTTGTCGTGAATGTTGAATCGAAAATTGTGTCCTTCGATTGCGATTGAATCAGTCGGAACGCAACTCAACGATCCGTAAATTAGTGCTTTTGCATATGTAATTACTTTTTTTATACCCTGAATGTACGCCACGAAGTTGGAATATTTTGTTTATTCAGGTGAAGGGGTTCTGTATGTGAACAAGTAATTAACGTCGGATAAGCGAGGCAGTAGTGGGCTAAGTACACTTAAATCCATTTTTATCTTATAAATTAGTTTGATAACAGGTCAACTTGGCTTAACAATTTTTTTCTCCATTTGTTTAACGTCTCCTTCCGAATCTCTATGGAGACATCAGTCAGGCGACTGATCAGGCCTCTTTATACTAGTTAGAATCTCACTAGTCTAACCGGTGGGAAGCGAACCCGGGTCTGCCACATGAGAACTATAGACTGAGTCCACAGCGCCAAACTGCCGGTAATTAACAATTATAAAAAAAATTGGAAACAATTTTTCTTCACTCTTCACGAGTGTCGATGAATAGGTCGGGAAAATTAGAATGTTTCAGTCTTTCATTCGCTGATAATTTCTATATCTGCATTACGAAACGTATAATGGAGTGAAAAAAAATCAGCAATCAATAGATCCAATTAGACTTAGACTCAGTACATTTGAATATTACGAATTCTGGTGAGCCACTGGGTAATAATTTCAGATTTTTACTTTAAAAGAATGAAAGTCGGATTAGAACTCCCAGCTGTCATCCTGTTGCTGTCTCTCAGTTTTTCGACTCATCCAAGGGTGAGTGAGATTCATCCCCCGTAGTTTATCTGCTCTTTTTTTTTATTCGATCCAACACAGTCGATCCAACCTCGGGATTTAGCTCCTCTTACCCTCGGTTTTTTGGCTGTTTTTGGCTCTCCTCCGCTGACTTCGTGAGAGAGGATTCCAGGGAGAGCTCTAGCGGGATTATCCATGAATTTGGTGCATCCAACTGACTTGTTGGTGTCCCGAAACTCCCCGGGTGGAGTACTAAGTCGGATCCTGTGAATAGCCGGAGGGAAAACATTGGAGAGGTAGGGATGAAGTAGAACGACGTCCAACTATTCGTATTCACTGGGGGTGGATAGGTTGCGTGAGGGGTGTGAGGACTAGTACGCGTTACTACTTATGAAAGTAATCGGACTGCCCGGCATCCAGAGTGGACTGGAGTCTGCCTTTTTATTTTCTTTACGCGTTATCACCTTACCCAGGAGCACTCTTTTCTGGTTCAACATCGGAACTAATCAAAGTTGGCGCGAGTAATTATAAAGTTGATTGCATTTTCTTCGGTTAAGGGAGGGAATTTTTATGGCCATTCGAGTGCGTCACCCATACAAACGACCGCAGCTTTTTATTTTATTTTTTTTTGCAATACTCCAGTGAAAGCTTCAGGAATTAGAATACCTCATTTGTAAAAGAAAAGTGGAATTTCCTGGAGGATCGACTGGTCATTTACAGAGTCGTAACATTAAATTGGATTGAGGGGGGGGGGGGGGAATAATCAAGTTGCGGTAAATAGGTACAACAGCAGCTCCAAAATTTTACTTCGAAAGCTGAGGCAAAGGTCAATTTATTTTGCTTTTATCTTGTGGGAAATGACGTTTATAGGGTGGGAATTTGGTCGCTTTAGATTAATTGATCGGATCAAGACAAATCCTTGGAATTTTTTTATGCTCCAGTAGATACGCAACCTTTCAATTAAATTAATCGCTCCCCATCAAGCCATTCATCCTATCGAGTCCGACTGAATTTTATTTTTGATTGTACTTAGATTAAGGAGTAAGTGGTCAATTAATCCAGTTTCACTGAAAAATTCAGTGGAGTCTCTGTATGGACTGATTATCAAAGTATGTCTTTGTGATTAATTTTTTAATTTTAAAATTTCTTTCGATAAAATATCTCTACGGAAATTGGCTTTCCAATTTTTCAGCCCAAGTTCATTATTGCCATTATGTTTTGTGATTTTTCCTCATTCGTTCAGGAAAGAGAAAATAAACTGGAAGGCTCTTTAGTGAGAAGTTGCGTCCATTTTTGATGACCGAGGAAAATGGATAGTGCTGGCTCGAGGTAATTTGCGAAGACATCGATATCCGGTCTTTGTGCTCCATTTGATCAACTTTAATGGAAGTACTTCACGAGTGTCGTTGGAACCTCCTTTACGAACTAAATCAATTGTTTCTACTTCGTTAGAGCCTATGGCCACTCGAGTGTTCACTCCTCTACGTATAAAGTCTCTTCACTTCGCTTTTTCTGTGGAAGAAATGGCCGGGGACACTAGCCGCTGCTCACTGAGAAGAGTACAAGGGGGCAATGATGAAAGAATGAAATAAAAATATATTGACGTGCTCACACATCAGTATCTAATGTTTTCAGCGCCAGGAGAATTCATTTAGTTCTTTTCAATTTTCAGTCTTATGAAATTCAATCCAATTTCATATCAAATCGTTCATGAAAGTGCGTATTTTTTATTTAAAATTCAGAATAATTGAATTTTTCATGTGTCGATTATCAGTCATAATCCCCGAGTGCTTCAAAATTATCGAAAATGCTCCGACTGTTTTGTTGCGTAGCAACTCGTTGTTTATCGATGATTCTAGTCGAATAACCATGCGACGACTGGGTAATAGCCGATAAAATAATCAAAAAAATTATTATTGACTGAAATTGAAATGG
Source organism: Psyttalia lounsburyi (assembly GCA_030522865.1). Taxonomy (NCBI): domain Eukaryota; kingdom Metazoa; phylum Arthropoda; class Insecta; order Hymenoptera; family Braconidae; genus Psyttalia; species Psyttalia lounsburyi. The sequence continues at coordinate 1,345 of JAPYZN010003504.1, read as the reverse complement.
GGGAAAATAAATTGTCAATTTGAAATTTTTTAAAATTGCCAAAATTCTGATATTATTCCGTAATTTTCGTTAGCAGGTCCGGCGAACTGTTATTTTATCGACAATTCAAAAATTCAACTGATTCTGTGATTACCAAGTACATAGAAATTTTATAAAAATGAGTGATTGTCAAAAAGGACAAGATTTTTTTCTCGAAGCGTCAGAAGTAATTTTCTAGCGGTGCACCCGAAGGCCATCAACAGGTTATTCCCCCAATAACAAAATTACATCGAATTCTCCAAGTACCAGCGTATGAATTTAATGAGCCGTGAAAAACATTTTAATTACGGGTACATCCCCCCCTCCCATTGCACTCAAAGGACAAGCCATACAGCGACATTTTGAGGTCACACAAACGCGTTTAAAATTCACTGAATGCACTTTGTTAGCCCGGGCATATTCCACAGTGCGCGTATAAAACGTGAGGTGACATGGGGCCGGGGCTCTTGTGGCTGTATTCACCGTCAAGGATGGTCAGCTCCAGGGGACATCTGAATGCGGCTAGTAGCGTGGCATGTGTAAAAAGAGTTGGAGTAAAAAGAAAATTCAAGCGTCAACTAACTCAAGTTGAAAGAGGGACAGTAAACGTGAACAGAGTCCCCACAGTCACGGCTGTCTCTCCTGTCATTCCATTTTCCGTTGAAGCTCTTGACTCGTTTTATTTCTTCCGTCCAACTCTCAATTGACTATTATTCGTTTTTTTTTCTTTCGTCCTCTGGTCATCCTCTCACACGCCATGAATACTATTCATTTGGAACATTGTTCTGCTCTTTGTGGCATGCATAGACTGATGATTCGGTTATTTTCGTATTCGTTTCATTCATTTTTACGCTCCGCTGAAAGTACCATTTGTCGATTTAAACAAGTATCACTACAGGCCTACTTGGAAAATGAAGACAAAGATGTTGACTTGATTCGATAAAAATTCCTGCGAGAAATATTTTGAATTTCCAAAAAATTCAATTGGATTGTTTCCCATTTCCTGAGATATTTGAATAAATATATTTCCACAAAAAGTGAAGTGATACACTGAGGGAAAAATCTTCTTTTGACAAAGACGATGTACTTGGGGTAAGAAAATATGTCCTTGTCAATCTTCAAAATTTGGAAATCTGATAAAACTTTGGACAGGGAAACTTATACTCTTATTATAAATAAGATCATAATATACAACTCTTTTCTGTATGATAATTGATAGTTGGGAGAAGTAACCAAAGGTTAGAGTCAGATGAATTTCTCATATTCTTGAATTATGACTAGCTTCATTTCTATTAAGTAATTTCTCATTCCGGATGATTTCATATTT